>PNEQ01016670.1:87278-129679 GCA_003012365.1 Medauroidea extradentata
ACTGAACACGTCCACACTGGCGCGCCAAATCGCTTTGTGTTCGTAGCAAAAACCGACAGTCGGTGGTTCGCGGCGCGCCTGTTCGTGGCGTGCTCGGCGCGTGTTCGAAGCTCCGTACACACTTGCGCGCGCCTCGCGAATACTGTTCGGCGCGTGTTGCATTGCAGCCGCGGCGCGCTCGTGTGTACGCGGCTTAATGCGCAGGTAGGCAGCGAGCGCTCGGTTTCCCTACTTGCGTTTCAAATGCGATGCGGCAAGTTACGTACAATTTTTTTTCTAACCCGCGTTTAATTTGTATATCTATGAAAATAACATACACTTCAAACTACGTTACTGTAATTTTCTGATGTTTTTGAATGTTTCTTGCAATGGGACAGAATGACACTGTATTATTGTGGACATACGCCATTGCAACATTATGTCGTCCCAGAAATCTAAGGAGACCAAGAAAGACAAACAACGAAATACTAAAAAAGAGAAAACAAGCCGAGTTGGATGTAGTCAACACGTCTATAAACCAAAACAACAGTACATGAAAGATCCCAGAAGGAATTAGTCAACAACAAATAAGAAAGGAAAAAGTAATGTTAAACAACCAAAAATAAAAGTCGAAATATAAAACAAACTAATATGTAAAACTCAGGACAAGACAGTATTGTTTGTTCTGTCTTAGTTGTGATGTCCTGAGTTTTACGTATTAGTTTGTTTTGTATTTTGACTTTTATTTTTGGTTGTTTATCGTTATTTTTTTCCTTTATTATTTGTTGTTGACTAATTACTTATGGGATCTTTCATGTTCTGCTGCTTTGGTTTATGGATGTGTTGACTACAGCCAACTCGGCTTGTTTTCTCTTTTTTCGTATTTCGTTGTTTGGTTGTCTTAGTATCTTTCTTAGATTTTTGGGACGACATGATGTTGCAATGGCGTATGCCCACAATAATACAGTTTGTAATTTTCTGCACGCGCGTAGGCTATGTTATAAACGTTTTCGGGCTTCTTAAAATGGTCAGAAGTTGGTTTTCCAGGCTACCATATCTGGAAAAATAGCAACCAGATTCGAAAAACACAATAATAGAAACAGTGTTAGACTTTGAACTTCTCTCCCCACAAATATAACGAGATCACCGCTTAAAGTCCCGTACGGAAGAGGATAACATTAAAGCACTTAACGCCAGCTGAGTGGCTTGAGCTGAGAGGCGATAATGTATTTCATACGCCGCGCCGGTCAGAAGGCCACGGAGGCCGAATGTTCAGACCATTCGCCTCCCACTCAGGCTATCCGGGTTCGATTCCCGGCGGGGTCATAGTCTCCGGATTTTCGCATGTGGGAATCGTGCCAGACGATGCCGTTGGTCTGCGAGTTTTTTCTGGGATCTCCCGTTTCTCTCGTCGTTTTATTCCGGTGCTGCTCCATACCCACCTCATGTCATCCCTCGCCAGCGCTAAAGACCTCGACGTTAAACGCTGACCAAAATCTCCCTCTCGCTCGTTCGCCGGTCAGCGGCACCTACTACATCGATTTTCTGCCTCACACACAGAAACACACACAAACAATTTGCCTAGGGAGAGCCCTAAAAGGCCATCTAACAATCTTGCATCTGTGGAGTTTAAATTGGCAGTGTTAAAGATAGTAGAATCTAGCTTTAAAAAACTCTTATAAACGATAAAATTTTGTACGGAATTTCTTAAGACACGCTATCATAAAAAACTAAAAAAAAAAAAATGTCTTTGATTATCATGTGAAAAACTAATTTCAATGGTACATGTTAGATTGTAAGGAGTAAACATTAATTTAAATAAAACAAAATTAAATAGTTCATGCACTGTCCCTTAGGAAATTTTACATGGAATATTTTTGTTACAAAGAGATATTTTCACAGTTTTGGTCTCCCGAAAAGTAACTTCTTAAGCATCGACTCTCCAATGTAAACTTCGTGACTGCAAGTCTGGCAGGCAGTGTTTAATGGCGACTTAGTAATGACCTCAATTAAGTTCGCACCAGCTGGAGTGATCACAGCACTTAAGCGGACTAGTTTTGTAAAGCACAACACTCAGTTAAATAGCATGTGTAACCGCCCGGAGTACTGTTTGATTAAATCAGACTGTTACCTTTAGATCACGCTATGAATAAATGATTGTTAGGGACACAGGTTAATTGCAGGGAAAGTAGACTGTTTGCTATAGACTTCAAAATATCACGTGTCCATTTCTAACGTTCTTGCGTTATTGACGTGTCTCGACTTCACTGCGCCAGTGATATAGGTCGTTCGGGATAAAGTAAGCACTAAAATAATAAACTTGTGAGTTGGTAGTTTCATTAACTTATTTTACGAGAGGTTTTTTTGTTTGTTATTATAAGCAAATTGTAACTTTTTTAAGCAGATATGCAGTTGCGACTGTATTAATACACGTGGGAATGTCTTTATATTACAAATTAACGGACAAATAATAAAATGATGCAAATATAAACGGTTGTCGTACAAGAGGTTTGTACCTATAGTGGCAAGAAATTGTTGCGTTTAACATTCAGTATTTGTCGCGCGACAAACTAGTGTTCGCTAGTAATAATATTTTTTAGAGTCGCGCACATCGCGTCGCGTTAGTCGCGCTGTTGTGATTCCAGCATCACCCTGCGGTCTAGTGGCTAAGGCACGCATTTAGTAGTTCAAACGTCTAAGCTCAAGTCTTTCGGAGCAGTGTCAACGGAAGATATCACAGCTGTGTATATATATATATATATATATATATATATATATATATATATATATATATATATATATATATAAACAGAAACCGTCTAAGTTTACGACCACCACTTAAGATTTTAGAAATTAATAATAATAAGTCAATTACGCTGATGTATTTTAAATATGCGTATATGTTCTTTGCCGGTACCAGTTGTTAAAAATAAGTATCGTTGGCGGGGAATTTACACTGCTTAAAAGCAATTGTTTTTATACCGTCATGCGTGCAGTAACTGAGTCTTCATTAAATTTACGTTTCGTCGCTTATATGTTAAGCAATGTGTTTTTGACGTAGGTGAATAAACTTATAATAATCTTCGTGTTGTAACAAAATTAACTACATTTCGCAATGTCTCTGCGTTGAAAGACATCTACAAGAAGAAGGAAATGATATCGTAGTATCTGAACGATTCTGCATTTTCAACTACGATCCCTGCTTCCAAATTCCGACTATATTCATTCAGACGTTTCGTTACTGCAATTCCGTTCGTTGAAAGATTTGAGGTGATGAGTAGTTTTAGATTTTATCGGCGATTGTGTAGTTCGCTCGACTCTTACCTTTCCATACTCCTTAAAGCCTGACATGTACATATATTAACTTCGCGTCTAGAGAAAGTAATATTTCACAAGTTCAATAACCAGCATGTTAGAATCCGCGGTCCTGATTGTATTCTGATCTTGACCATTTGTCCATTAGCTGCTACTTACTACAACAGCAGACAATGTACAAATATAACGGGGCATTGGACATTGGAGCATGCGGGTCATTGAATTAGCGAATTTTTTTTTTCTTTTCCTGCATCTCATATTCATAAAAATTACGTAAAATAGTAAACATGCCATCTTTCATTTACGTTAGTATCCCAAATATTAGTTTCGGTTTCTTGTAAAGTTGCATAGGTTGGATATGTTTGGTTTTGAACTTTTCTCCTAATTTAAGACATTTTTGTGAATAATTATAATTATAACAATAACAATAATAATAAATACATATTATAATGAAGCCTCTAATTTACGGTGAAATCGATTATATGTGTGTTTTGCTTACAGCGCTTGTTTGAGTGCTTCAGAAGTGCTTACTTTACCGTGAAAACCACCCTTAATTTTATTGCGTAAACAAATAAATATTTTTTAAACTAATTCTTCGTTGTAAATATGTTCTTAAACTTGTGTTATTAATATTGTTGTATTGTTGTCAAGTGCGTAATTCGGCATATGCAATTTTTATAATTCATATAAGACCAGAAGTGATTAGTATTATAAATTATTTTTGTGCTATAAATACAAACCAAGAAAATATTGTTTAATTTACATTCAGAAATTCTAATATAAATGGTTTGTGACACTCTTATCATGGTTCGATTAGTTTACTTAGCTATATTTGTAATTCTGTTAACAGAATATTTTAAAACTCTGTTAAAGTTAGTTTATTGAGGTAGCTGTTCACAATACCTAAAATAACATTCGTCTGAAACAACTGTGAATTTTTAAGTAAAATCCAACGTATAATACAAATCTGCAAAAAAAACTTATCAGTAGCGATTAAAACACGCAAGTGCAAATTTACACGTTGCATTATATTCTAAAAAAATTTTAATTCACGTACATGCTACTGTGTCGTAAATTATTTGTTGCGTAAAGTATTTCTTTCTAATGGAAAAATTCTCTTTGTACACCAATTTCATAGATTAAAACTTGGTTTTGCGGCGGCTGGCTTGTATTCTGTACTGCAGTGAAGTAATTAGTTACAAAAGCAGTTCAACGTATTCATTCATGTAAATGAAGGAGAAAACAACTCATACATCTTGCAGTACACCCCTCTTTTCGCAGAATATTTTGACCTCTGAGAGCAGAAATTAAACATTGCGGAACTTTATACGTTTCACGACTAACGGGCGCTTCCTTAGGTAAAACATTTACATAATTTTTAAGAATAGTATTGCCTTAATGGTTATCGATAAATTACTCAGTTTTAAAATATCAGTAAATATTTTCCAACTCTCTTTACCATGTTATATTAAGTGTTATTCAAAGCGCCTGTAACGGCTTGGCTATGTTTGATTTTTTTTTTTTTTTTTACTGGCGTCTTTGACTTTAAATGATTTTGCTGATGCGTATTAGTGAGGTTCGTAGTTTCTGAACGAATGCTAAATGCGCTATCCTTTGTCGTTAATTGTAATTGATTGTATTAGATACAGTATAACTGTCAGTATGGGTCCGGTTTTCACTTAGTCTGACCAGAATCACTGACACCTGAGATGAGATTTAAGTGTACGTATTTGCCAAGAAACAGAAGATTCTACATCTCGTACGCAGTTTCTTTCTTGAGTTTAAAGTTAGCGTCAGTTATTTCGTTGCATGATATGGAAAAGATATGATGAAGCAGAACTGCCGGTATTGATAACTGGGGAAAATATACTTATTCCAGTGGTTACTAATGAACTCTATTAAATTGATAAACTTCTGTTACGAAAAAAAAATTGTATCACGCTGTTAACAAGTTACAGGAAGTGTGAGTCAGTATACTACAGATGATACTATGATTGTCGTTATCAACATCACTCCTACAAATGGATTTCTGTAGTATGTTGGCAAAATCTGGAGTCCTGCTTCAGGAAGTTGTGAAAGCTGAATTGGTAGGCCAGTGTTTGTAACGAATTGATGACATTGCTATGACCGTAGCTGTTGAATTTAAACCCGCAGATTCGCAGCTGACATCGTTGTCAATCGGTGCACCATTTAATGATTTTGGTTATGATTAGAGATGGTGAAATTCTACGAATTCAATGACCTGCATGTTAGAATCAAATTGCCTATGCATACTCAAGTCCCGACCATTTGTTCACTAGTCGCTACTCAGTGGAACATAAGACAATTAACGAATAGACAGGACTTAAGTATGCATAGGATATTTGATTCTAACATGCAGGTCATTGAATTCGCGAATTTTCACCATCTCTAGTTATAGTTTTCGCTGTCAGGCCCCACACTGTCGTAGGCTCCACGTAACGGGTTCCTTTAGCGTAGCCCAAATACACAAAATAAAAGGTTTTATAAGTGGTAGCCAGGATTGCATTTACACTTAAAAATGTTTCGCTCACAAAAAAAAAAGTATGTTTTCATGGATTGCCTTTTATTTAGTTATTCTGAATTGACTTCCGAAAACCCCTGGGTTTCATCAATGAGTTAGGCTTTAATCTATGTACCAGGCCCTGCAATTTGTTTCGTTTTAAGCTGTTCAGCAGCAAATAAATTCGTTATTTATATTTTGTACGTACATCTGGTGAACCTCTGGTGTTTTTTGCCGCATACACATATTTTGATATGATACGTTATGTAAATTATATATACATATATTTCACCTATAATTATTACTTAGGTTACTTTTGGTTAGTTTCAAATATAAAAACTACTGTGCGCTGAATCGTGGAACGGGTTTGTTATGTTGACAAACTACAATAAAAAATATATAGGGCGTTACCTGTACACTTTTTGGCCGAGGATAAACGAATACTCCCGAATATTTCTGAGGAAAGGGAAAGTTAACGTGACCTAGACGCTCATGAATTTCCGTTGTAGCTTGTGCGAGGGAGAGTGACGCCTGAAGCGGGAGATGGTACTTGGAATTGACGAAATGGGTCACGAAACTTGCCCTCTATCATATGCAGATAGCCGGAGGACGTGGGCGAGAGACCGGACATAAAAGAGACTGCCGCATGTGTTAGCGACATGGTTACAGAGGCGCGGCACAATAGAATTACCATGAGAGCCGGAAGTGGCCGCCGGCGAGGAACGCCCATCTTGTAAGCCTTCACGCGGCGTTTGTAGCACGAGCAGGGTCGTAGGTTCTCCACGCCGAAGCCCAGCTCCCGACTTGGCGCGGGAAGTTCAAAAATGGGGTTTACATCGTAAAGCCTCTTTCGCACGCCCACAGTTCCTGCAAATCCGGACCATCCCGACACCAAACAGCCAATCATAAGGATTAATTTTTTTCCCCTTTACGAGCCATACAGAAAAATTCTGAGCTAATCCCCATATTTCTGTATCCATGTACACGAACACACAAATATGCGTACTGGATCGTGGGTAGGCTTATACTAAAAAGAATAAATAAGTTAACACTGGAGACTCCGCTCTGTCTGATCTGTGGACGTGGCCGTGTGAAACAAGCTTAAGGGCGCCGTCTACCCGCGCGTGAGAGACTCAAAAGCGACGGAGCAGTAAGGTCGACCTTGAAGCGCGCAACAAATACCGCGTCGCCTCAACGAGCCAAGCGCCGAACTAGCGTGCAAGCTTCCCGCAGAACCGTATTTACTATGGTACTTTCAGCGACAACACTATCATTTTATCTTACGCGACGAAAGGGAAAGAGTCGCTCTACAGGTCTATAATATTCAGAATATCGTGAAAATTATTACTCTTACATAAAAATCAGCGTCAAAAGTCCTGATTCGGTCACTTTCACACTAAAAAAAAATACTTGTTAGGAACGATAACAGTTAATGGCAAAATTAGCTATAGACCTGTACTAAGATCCTTAAATGCCTCTTCACGATTCTAGTAGACGGCGCCCTTAAGGTTCGTCGATGAAACTCAGGATGAATAGTTGTAACTCGATGTCTGTTAATTATTACGTATCGGTTAACTGATCCGGCTCAACATTGGAAATACCTCGTCAACTACAAATGCGACCCCAAGTTCGTTTTCTGGAGTGAAAAAAATTGGAAGGGGGAAGGAGAGGTCGACCCGCGTAAGAAAATCGTAACGGACGATGCCGTTGGTCGGTGGGTTTTCTCGTGGACCTCATGTTTCCTCCGTCCAAATCTCTTCACTTCCACGCCTCAAGAGAATTGTCTGATGGAGTTTGTGACCATTGCGGACACCCCAAAGCGCGTAAAATGTCTGCTTTAAGGGCATTGGTTCAGCTCATGTATTTTATTTTGAAGTTGATAGTCCTGTCCAGGCTATACATTATGTCCATAAATTATCTTAACAACTTTAGACTTTAATAACTTTAAAACTATACAAGATAACAATAAACGGTTTTTAACATGCGGCATGGTAAATCATGAAGTTTTTTTTTACGTCCCTTGCTAAGACTGACGCAAATAATAACATTTTGAAAAACATTTGTTTCTCCGATGAGTCAACTTTTAATGTGTCAGACAAACTGAACCGTCATAACGTTCGTATCTGGGGATCAGAACCTCCTCATGTTACTCGTGAAATGGAAAAAGACATTCCTAAAATCAATGTGTGGTGCGGACTTATGCATGATTGCAGCATTGGTCCATTGACCCCTGAATGTTTCGTAGGGGCGAGCTATTGGCGAGAAAACTGCACGCCAGTTCTGTATCTTGTTCTTACAAGCTATAATAATGCGATATGCAGGTGTAGGCCTATGTTCACTCTTAGCGTTCCGCGCTTCTAGGCCTCGTACGCGTAGATCACATCGACCCAGGCGGCTTATTCAAGTCATTGGAATGCAACTCCGTAGTCCACTGTAACAGCGAGCCCTTTTCCACTGTTATGCCCTTCTGTGCTTTAGCCGCAAAACACTGCACCACTATTAGTGGGCAGAACGACATTTAATATTCAGAGGTTGGTTCTGTAATCACGTCTCCTTCATTTGCACAAATAGCAACGCAGCTCTGCTCCCTACCAAATGCTAATGGCTTACGAGAAGTCAGTGCATCCGTATAGGATGATCGTAGACGCGCTCCCTCCTAACGTAACATTCTAACTTCCAAGCATAACTACTGTGGAGTCGTGCTATCGTTATAAGACCTCTGTTTTAGAACTAGAGTATTGCCTTTGAATTTTTTTTATCGCAACGATAGTAATTCAACTCACTTATTATTACTGAGCTAGTTTCTTGGATTTACCGATTTTATTTTAAGCGTATTGGTCTACCTGGCTTACATTTTAGTAATAACACAGCATAGTGTTCTTTATTTATGCTTTATAAGTTTATTCCTGCTATTTAGTACTTTCTTCTATTTTTCACATATAATGTCTATACTTTAAAACAGGCGTGATGCGTAGTTCTTCAGTCCAACTCAGTGGTCATAAACTGGACTAAGATAAGTAACTTACCGTAGTACAGTGTTTAAATAAGGCGTTTGTTTCGTTAATCTAATCCGTAAGGCAATCGTAATACGGAGTTATAAATAAAGTAAAAAATCACTATTTTTACCAAACGGAGCGAGGTACCAACGTTCGACTCACGTTGTGAAGTCACGGCTTCGGTTCTCTGCTCCGGCCAGTCTGCTTTCGGTTTTCCACGGTTTCCCAAACTCTATCCAGACGAATGCTGGGGTGGTCACACGGGCCATGGCCGATTCCTCTCATTGTTCCTGTCCTTGTAACAATTGTGTGTGACCGTCACTAATGACCTCAGTGTCGACGAGTAAAGCTAAATGGAAATATTTGTCGACATTGGCTATCGCCACGTTGATGTAGTTGTTGTCCAGAGTAACACCCTCCCTATTGGCTAGTCCCGATGCAACATCATGGGTAAGGCGTCAGAGTCTTTACGTATTGTCTAGGTACTGGACCAGTACAACTGTAGAGGCTTGTACTATCGTTCTGCGCACTTTTCTGCGCAGACCTGTCCCCCTCCAAGACCCGTCTC
This sequence comes from Medauroidea extradentata, assembly GCA_003012365.1. Classification (NCBI taxonomy): domain Eukaryota; kingdom Metazoa; phylum Arthropoda; class Insecta; order Phasmatodea; family Phasmatidae; genus Medauroidea; species Medauroidea extradentata. The sequence continues at coordinate 96,658 of PNEQ01016670.1, forward strand.
CTGTGTCAGCTTAGGTTAGTTTTGGTTACTTTAGGTTGGTTTTAAGTTTGTGTAGATTATTTTATTGCTAAAAATGTTGTTCGCTGAATCGAAGGACAGTTTTGTTAGGTTAGTGAACTACAATAACAGTACATGGCGCAGATATTTTCGGATAGTAAAATTATTTTCAAATCAAAACGCTAGTATTTTTCGGTTGTTATAGAGGCCTAGATATTACATTAAAAGTTATAAAACTGACAGTTTTCCATTTTTGTAGATTTTGTGGGCAAGCCATTATTTTTTAAAAGCAGTTTGAAATTTTTTACTTCAAATTAACGCATACTACCGTGTAGTACTATGTAAATAAACGTCTGCTGTTAAAATATCTATTCGGCAAAAAATCTAATAGAATTTTCATGAGCAGTTCAAATTTGATTGACGATTGTGTATTTCAGTCGTCCGCTCGACGTACCTTTCTATATCCCCTAAGGGGGAAAGAGCGCCTAAGTAGTAAATTTTCACAATTTTCGTCAAAAAAACTTTTTACTCACTTATTGTCGGAAATCAAGGCTCGACATTCCGTAGATGACTATTGCACACCGTCTTACATGATTACATATTCACATACTTTCTTATTTTTTAAGCACTGACGGCAGATAGGCAAAAACGTTTTCCCCTTCCCCCTTTCTGCTTTAAGTTCTCAAGAAATAAGAAAATCTGTAGCTGTGTAATAATGTAAACGTGTGTACAAAAGTATCATCAACGGAATATCAAGCCTAGATTTTCGATAGTAAGTGAGCAAATTTTGACAAAAATTGTGAAAATTCACTACTTTGGCGCTTCATCCCCCTTTAGTGGATCATAAGGGGAAGTGAGAAGCACCAGACTTGGTTCTTTCATCCATGAAGGTAGAGGCAAAGAATAGACAAGTTATCAATCTGCTCATCTCTCTTGTTCCACCCACGCGCATCGGATCAGTCGTGACCCACATCGTCTCATAATCCCGTCGTCCTTCCCCCCCCCCCTCGACTTTTTTCAAGGCGCCCGTGGTCCCTGCTTCAAGTTACCTCCACGACATGAACATGAAAAATGTCTCAGGATGTACGTCCACTTCGCTGTGCACCTGTAATGGTATATTTATACGTTTTCTTACAACAGCCGGCCAGTTTCTCTTGCTTCCTTTTGTTAACCAAGTTTCATACTATGCAGTCGATCATTCGAATCTAAAATAATAATAATAAATAAATAAAATAAATAAATTTTGTCAAGTTTCAACTGTTTCGAAAATCTTATAATATTAACTTATTAACAGTTTGATTATGTAGTCTTTTAACAGAAATAACAAAGAACATTAAGTTTTTTTAAGAGATACCGGAGGTACTTGAAAACTGTGACCACAGACACGTTTCACTGTGTATGAATGGGTGAATTCTGATTAACTGTTTACATTACTTCTTCATTTTAAAACTATTGTATATATTTGTTAAAATACTAGCTACAGTAACAAGATCATGTCAGTCTGGTGGTTGTTTCAGTTATTGAGAAGTTAAACTTCTTGCATGTTGGCTTAGAGGTTTCTAGTTTCACATCGAAACATTTTTTTTGTCTTATTTTACTGGTGTTGAAACTGAAAGTGCAGTATTTTCTTTCCGAGTACACTCGTGCGGATATACGTTATGTCTGTAACGTTTATGATCAAAACTACACAGATGGTAGATTGTTTTTTAGGCAACGTACGTCTCTTTGATAGTGAGGACGTTAGAGACGGCTACACACAACATGGTACAATTATAGTAACTTGAGTGAGGAATCGCTCATGGCTGTTATTAAGGAATCATCCCAGCATCCATGTAGAGCGATTTCGAGAAACCACGTATTGTTTTGAAGTTCGGAATGCAGTAGTTTGAGAAGCTGTTTTATTTCCAGAAGTACAGACATAATGTAGGACCTCGTAACAATAGTTCATCGAAGCGGACATGTCACAGGCGAGTACGTATCATTTTGCACGCTAGCGCTGCTGGAAATTAGTTACGGAAACAATAACAGATCGCACAAACGTTCCCCACACGCATTACTCAACTCTAGGCTACTTGACGCCTGGGAAATGCATCTCCGACCAGTGTTCCTAATTTCTGTAAATGTGGACCAAACATTCTGTACACGAATATTCCGTGGAAAAAACACGCACGCCCACCCATCCACACACACACACGTGTGTATGTATGTACATACATATATACTTATAAATCCACATACCCATGCAACGGGTTGTAGGAAACCCATGCACTGACTCGGACACGTGGTTCATGACGGTAAAGGTGAAGAATTATGCAAGACATCCATGGTCCATCTTAAATTAATTGTAATATATGGTTGTAGAAACTTTATAAGTGCCGAGAGGGAAAAGAATATTTCAACGTGTAATCCTGGTGAAAGACGGGTGTCTTACTTTGCAGTACTTTTCATTTCTTTCGTCAGAGATATTGGTTTTGTTAGTCCGTATTCGTGCATCAATTTTTTACACTGTCGCAAGCAATTTTAACAATATCCAATGCAATATACATCTGTTCAGTTTGAAGTGCTTCTACAACTCTTAATATTTGAGATTGAGTATGAGTGTCCTGTGTTAATCTTCCTTTTATCTGGTGACGAATTGCGTGCATGAGTTTCTATACATATTTTTTAAAAATCTGTATGTATGTAAAGTAGTTATATACTGTAGTAAAATTGTTTTAATAGTGGCGCATTGCTTTTATGTATTTGTGAGTCAAGGAACTCTGTGCTGTAAAACGTATGCTGAAAAGTTTTATTTCAGTATTCTTTTAAAACATTTTAAAACACCCAGAGTTTTTACCAACCTTAATATTATTATTCATGAACTGTCAGATGCAATACCGTCTTGAATTGTGATGTTTTCCGCCACGCTTACGCAGTTACAGTATTCATAGGATGACATGTTTTTAATTTATTTTTGTTGCTAACCCTCTCATCCCTTATTTATGTGTACAGACTAATCGAAAATGGTTTTAAAATGTTATGAAAAGAGTGGCTGCAAAACAGTGTTTTTTTTTTTAAATAAAAATGAAAAATTACTTTACAAAACGTTTTTCCACAATAGGTCAAAACGCATATTTTGAAGCAGGCGTTACGGAAATTTCCGTGAATTTTTTTAAGTTCTCACAAATGCCTCATAAATACAGTTGCAATACCGATTTTGTTGTCAGGGCACATAACTTCAAGCAGGTAGCACTGCGGCACCAAGTGCATTTTAACCATTCTTATTTTTTCCATGCACTAGTTCCCTCAAATACGCGCGCCATCAGTGTGTGGAAACGCAAGGGCCTAAATTTGGCTCTTATTTAATTTTTTTTTATCTCTCATAGTTTTTGCGTAATGGCTTGTTAAAGTCATATAAGCATGTTTCCGTTTTAAGGACTACACTAAAACCAACTGATATACCGAACTAAAAAAAGAAAATCATAGTAGATAAAGACATTGCAGGCTACAATGCCATGCTTATAAAAATAAATAATAACAATTATGTGTATTTAAAAAAATTTTAGTTTGAGCCTCTCAGGCGGTACATAATTCAACACTAAAAGCATTAGTCTATAACTGTAGGTTTCTTGAAGCCAACTAAACAATAGCAATCCTAGACAATAGTTTTAGCCAACGTTTTAAACAAAATTGTTTCTAGTGTTACGAACTTCTGAGGCACAATCTCTGACGCCGGAACCTCGTGCATTTAACTGCAGTGCAAGAGATCACGCGTAACGAATTAGTAATTCTGGATAAATATTTACTCATAAAGTTTGCAAATATTATCTAGGATTGTCATTGAGTATTTTATCAATGTTGGCTTCGAAAAAACCTAGAAGTCAATTTATGTTTTCAGCGTTTATTTATCTACCACGCACTCTTAGGGCTCTAAGTGTCGAATATACTATGTATCCAGAAACAAACGACTAATAAGAACATCACGCGAATCTTGGGCTAAATTGGAGACGAAAATGTATGTGGCGAAACGTTGTACGGCGACGTTTTACGTGCACAATGTGGCAACACAACAATGTACCAAGAAAGCCCCCTCTTGCTCGCCACGTCCAGGTACTATTTTAAGTAATCTGTGTTACGTTGAGTAAATGCAGAATCATGTTTACACTGCTTGGGATTTGGACCTGCACTCATAATATGCAGGTCAAAACAGCAGTAGATAAGCGAGATCTATGGAGCGCAAGAGTGGACAAACTGCAGTGCTATGTTGCCACATTGTGTATGTAAACTGTCATGGTTCATCATTTTGCCACTATACTCTGTCCACTCTAAGGTTGCAGCCGCAATAAAAATTGCTTACGAAATAAATCAAAGCAATTGAATTATACCTTGATTCCTCACATTGTGATTGTGTCGTAGCACAATTACCTTGCATTTTTCAATATTTAAAATGAAATTTTCGCTGTGCAAAAAATGTTACTGACATTCACTTGGTTGGATTAGCTGCAACCTTAGAACATTTTCGTCTCAAGTTTAGCCCAGGATTCACGTGGTGTGGTCAGCCTGTAAAAGGTCGCCGTTTGAAGCGCGCATTAGATGCCACATCGTCACGAGCCCAGCACTGAACTAGCGAGCAAGGTTCCCGCTGAACCATTTTTATTTACGACGCCAACTTTTAATCGTACACTAAGAAAGGTAGAGGTTCGCTCTGTTTAGCAATTTTTGCACAAGAAAAAAAGTACTTTTTAGAAACGACAGTAGTGTGTGGCAAGTAAATATGCCTGTCTAATGGCCCTTAAATGCTATCCGTAGCCTAATAGCGTGACAAAACGTTTCCTAGTAAAATCAGAATTCTTAAAGGTTTGCACGCCTCTTCACGATCCTAGTAGGCGGCATCCTTAAAGAGTGTGTTGTAGCTAAATAAACGCTGAAAACTTAAGTAAAACTCTACACATTTTTGAAAATCAATATGGGAAAAATATAAACAACAATCCTAGATATGATATTTGCCAACTCAAATATTTACCCAGAATGACGCATTTGTAAAGCGTGATCTCTTGCGCCATATTTAAATATTCGAGATTTTGGCGTTGGAAATTGAACGAAAACATGGTATCCGAAAAATATTTTTGCTTAGAAAGTTGTCTAAAACTACTTTATAAGATAACTGTTTTTTTTTATTGGCTTCGAGAAACCTACAATTTTAAACTGATGCTCGAAGCGCTAAAAATGTACCACGCCTTCGTAAAGAGGGCATGGTAGATAACCCTGATACAGTTTATTGTAATTCGTGGAAATTAGAAAGTCAGTACAAAACATATCGGTCGTAGAAATCTTTTTTGCCAAATTGTAAACACATATTTTGCCAGAGTGTGACTTTTATTTAATGTAGTCCCGTGTGCTGGTATTGAAGTTGGCGAAATTATTTCGTCATTAACACTTTCCAATAGCAACATTCTTCCTCAGAAAGTTTATTCGATAAGAGTTTTCTATAATCTTTTTTCCTAAGTTGACTTGTATATTCCTGCATTTCTGAAGGCGTGTCTTTTTTTGATATTTCGTGCTCAAATGTTAGTCTATTACATATTCATGTATTGTCAGATAATATGGATTTTATTTATTACATGTCAATGTAAAAATAGTGTAGTAGACCAATATTTAGAGCGTAACGTGTAAAAAATGTTGATACGTCTTCAGAAATAAAAGATGGACTTGCGCCATGATCTTTCATTTATTTCGAACAATTGCAAATAACTCGAATATTTAGTAACCAAATGCTTTGAAAAAATTTGACATTATGCACAGTCATACAATACCCAATTTTGCCAGAGCGTTTTTTAAAATAATGTACCGTTTTCTAGCAAAAATTATTTTGCTTCATTTTAGCTTATTTTGACAACAAAATACGTGATATTTCAGAGGCAAAAATCTAAAAGTCCGTTTGGTGTATTGCAACAGAAAAATTAATATACAAACGATGGGGTATATAAGTGTTAAAACTGTAAGAATGAATTTTTGATGTATGTAATAATTTGCGTTAAAAAAAATATATATTTTCGAAACCTTTGCAAAACTAAAGAGCGAGACCTTAAATACACGTTTTTAACGTTAAGTAGAGAATGTTGTAAAATTGCATGTCAATATTGTGGGGAGTAATCCTCGCATCTAGTCCTGAAAATGCACCTTTACTATCCTACAAGTCCCATGACTTGCGGTGCATGGCGCGTGGTCTGGGAACATGTTACTGTGGAATGCTGTATCGGGCAATGTCTACCGTCCAATCAGATAGATTTGTAGTTGCCAATAATAGCTGCAGTGACGTTCCACAGTAACACGATCCAGATCGCATGCCGAATACGTATATAACACAACATGTACTCTAAAGTGTAGTGCAGAAATTATATATTTTCGGACATATGTTCATAAAATACATTTTGTTTCTCTAGATCTGAGGATTGCCCCTTCAAAATACTGACGTGCAATTTTGTAATATCCTATGTACAGGATGTTTGGTAATTATAGGTACAAACGAAAGAGGTGTGTCGAAGACGATGAAACAAGCAAATAATGCTAATAAGCATATGTCCGGAAACCAGTGGTTTTCGACACATTACACGTTACGACAGCAGGAACGCTATAATACCAGTGTTCCCGAGGGTCAAAACGTCAAAATGCTGCACATGTGGACGAAGACATCACAACAAATGTTCGAAATGTGCGCCGTCCATGTGAAGGCAGGCTTCAGCACGTCTTCGCATCGATGACCGTACACGTTAAAAAATTCCAGGTGTGTTCCGAATGCAGTGGCAACTATCCACGGTGCGTTCCTGTAGTTCGTGGACGCTATCGACGGGGCTATCAAACACCGAAGTTTTCAAATACCAGTGTTGCAACATTGCCATGTTTGAAAATGTCCATATATCGTAACGGGAAAACCGTCGTTTTTCTAGACCTAGGCCTATGTTTATTAGCATTATTTGCTTGTTGTTCCATTATCATCCACACCTCTTTCGTTTTTACCTATAATTTACAAACATCCCGTATAAAGACAGGGAGTTTTGCGAAAATATTCTTGTACCACTTTGTTTCAGTGCCTTCCTGGTCAGTGATTGGATGGTTTAACTCCCTGTATCTTGAGGTTCTATCAGCAAATAACAGACGAGTGGTGTCGCAGTTAACATTGTTATGATTGGTACAGTTAAATGAAAGACCCTTCTGCACAAATACACCCAGCTAATTACCATGCAGTAGATGTGCGTGTGAACACGTACGGCACTGAAACAAATTGGCGCAAACTTATTGTCGCGGAAAATTCCTGTCCCTACCTATTTATGCCCTGCCCTATTAACTTATAGGCCGTTGTGTTCGGCACCTCTTGTCGTTGGTTGGGAACCCAGTGATGGGATGTACATTTAAGCGTACGCAGTATCGTGGTAAAAATAACGCAAAAAAAAAAAAAACACCTGTCGGCCGTATGGCAGTGTGTGCGTTGTTAGGTCGCCGCCCCTATTTCCCGCTTGAGCAGATTTACTGAACGCCAGTGATTTCTCGTGGGATGCCTGCCGCTTCCCTCTGTGCTAAATTTTTGCCGGTTCCCATGGTGCTCTGTTCGATATCAGGAAATTGGTTAGCCTGCGCTCTCCGTTACTTCATTCCGTGAATGTTTTATACAATTACAGTGTCGCAGCATGTAAATTTGTTCTCCCTCGCTCCACAACCGCAATGTTTTATGCCTGCTCTGATTGCATATAACTTCAAAATAAAACAATGTAATAAGTTGTCAGAATTTCTTCCGTCACAACCTTCTTCCAAAAGGCGGTGTAGTGCTCAGACCACTCGCCTGCCACCACGACGATCCAGGCTCGATTCCGAAAACATGGTAGAATATGGCGTTTGTTTCCTCGAGATGCTGCTGTTTCCTCCGCCATACTTCAACTAATAAAGAAATGGACGTAGTTAAACGATGTGTTCTAATGTATAATAAATCATTTAGTGAGTTTGATCCCTTCATTGGAAGGAAAATCACATTCCAAAATTTATCAAGACATTATAAAAGTTGAATCTCTTTTTCTTTACAAACAGTTACACTCGACCTAGGTTGGTTATAGATAATTATCGGGGTACATTGTCCCCTCTTTTTGTTAACGTCTTTCCTCTTCCTGTGTTTTTTTTTGTGTTAGTATTGTCGGTCTATGTGTTTGTGTTACTGTTGCTTGTATAATAATCCCATTTTTGTATGTCGTTTGTAATGTTATATGTTTTTATATGTGTCACTCTGTTATTGGCCTCGGCTGTTGAGTGGCATAAAAATTCGGTATAATAAACAAATAAATTATGTGTGTGTGTGTCTATATATATATATATATATATATATATATATATATATATATATATATATATATATATATATATATATATATATATATATATATATATATATAAGCTAATATTGAGTGATCTGAAGCGATAGTTAGAAAAAATAGTGACGATTTCAGTTATAATTAAGATCTCCATCCGTTAAAAACCTCTTAACAATATCGAAATACTGATATATACTGTTTTTCATACTAAAACGATATCCAAAATTTATTTTATAAAATACTTCTGCATCCGTGCATGACCGTGTGTACTATATGTGATTCGCGATACAGAGAGCTCTTTTAAAGACAGTATCTAGAATAATAATTTTTAAAAAATATGTTTTGGACCTCATCAGTTATCTTTCGAGTACGGCACAATCTATACACGTCTGTCGACACTTGCGTTGCTTTGTTTACATAAAGCAACGGTAACACGATGGACTCACATTCGCGAGGACCCGAATTCGATCCCCGTCTCCGGCCATCCTGATCTCGGTTTTCCATGGTTTCTCGAAATCACTCCAGGCGAATGATGTGATGGTTTCTTAACAAAGGCCATGGCCGACTCCTCTCCCAGCTCCTGTCATTGTACCAAGTTATGTCACCGTCTCTAATGACCTCGCTATCGACGAGATGTAAAGCCCTCTTACCTTACCTTGTTTACATAAAAAAAGTGACAGGAAACTATAATTGTCTGAAAAGTAAAGAAAGTAACCAAGTTTTGAAAGTGCTCATGTCATCCTGAACAACATATAATTCGTTTATCCGCGTTAATCTTGTTAAGCATTTTCTGTTTTCGCAAGATCGCGATGAAATCTACTTCTGTGTGGTTTTGTTAAATTAGTTAATTAATTTTTTTACTAATATTTTCGATAATGCCGTCACGGTTTTGAGTCTTATCACAAATTGTAGCTCCTGAAAAAGCACATACATAACTGCGGGCTGTTAACTGTGAATTCGGGCTAGCCACATCAGACACTCGGTTTGATTATCGTGTGTTCAACAATATAGTTGTGATGAAAGATTTTGTTCGTATCAGATACAATCGAGACTTCGCAAAACTTAGAGAAAAATAATTTCTCCCCTCTCCTACGAAACAATGAATAAACACGTTTGTGCCTCAAAGTTTGATTCTAACAACATTTTACTAAATGTTCATTCTTATTTAGCCATGTGTTAAAAATACTGTCGAACTCTTACTTATTACAAATAAAATATTGTTCGGGTCCATAGTTTTCGTACAAGCGCATGCGAATGTAGCGATTTGACTATGTTCGCTACTTATCCAAACTAAAAACTATTCAAACAATACGGATGACATAATTGAAGAGTGAAAGTAAATGTATCACTCTACATAGTCATATTTACTAATTTCCGTAACAATTATTTGTTTTATTGCGTGTACTCGATGATATGAAAAAAATTAAGTACATTAATAATTTTTATTTAGTACAAATAATTTTCAGTGAAATTACAAAGGTGTCTTTCCTTAACTTGTTTGCTTTCGCTCAAAAGATCTTCAATCGTATCGGTTGAATAGTTTTTACATAGGGTAAGTAGCGAAAATAGTCAAATTACTACTTTTATACGCGCTTGTACAAAAAACACGGGACAGAAAATTATTTTATTTATGGAAAATTACTATTGATGTGACGTGTAAGAGTTGGACAGTGTTTGGTACAGTTGTAACATTACGAATGTTTCATAGCAGTCTTAATTCAACCGCTAAATGGTGAGTAGTTATTTAAACGGCGTAGTCGCGGATGATGCGTCGTGAATGTATTCTTGGCGGGTTTAGTGTTGATGTGTTGCGGGCCTCGTCGCTCGTGTCTGGAGGTGTAACAAGTGATGCGGGCGAGCGAGATGCTGTGCTGTAATAAACATCATCTTCCCCACGACATGACGGCAGCTCACGCTAACGTCTCGCACGCACGCGAGACGGTATCGCTCGTGGCATCGGTCGCCACAGGTAATAGGGTTGGCGTTCATCTCCGCTCTGTGGTGCCGAACCCTTGGCAATCGCCCTTTCCTTCAACGGCGTACCCAGTGGGTCTCTCGGGCTGTCTTGCTAGCCACTGCCACGACTTTGGAAGGTGGTCGGAGGCGCAGTTCTATGCTACGCTAGCAGTTTAGCAGTCCCAGATGTATGTTAGTTAAAGACCAACCACTGCCTGGTAGAATGTGATCCCTCCCACGTGCGTGCGAGTGGCCCAAATGCTACTAGCACCGTTAAAAATTTTGGTGGGAAAAATATAAAATTATGTGTGTGTGTGTGTGTGTTCTATAAAATTTTGATTAGTTTTCCATTCTAACTCCTACAAAATAGCAGTTAAATTGGTCGGTATGTCAGCAATATGACAGCCCAAAGTTCCTCCGTAAAATAGAATTAAGTACGCATGTTGTGTTATTTCTATGTCGCCCAGTGTAGATTTATTCACTGGTTTTAAAGAATAACAACAGCGTGAAAAAAAAGTGTATAGATACACTGTTGTTTAGAATTGGTAGCGTTCAGTGATCGTTGGTTCACACCTATCTAATCGTGAAAGGTGGCGTTAAGTTAAACAACTTATTATATCAAAATATTCCTATTATAGGTCAATATCCTTCGTGGCTTCTTAAGAGTTCGAGCCTGCGCGCAAAAATGCCAGTACACGGGGCCGATTAAATATCGCCACCTGCTACTTGCACCGACGCAGCGCAACGCAAGTGCAGAGCAAGTTAAATGCTTCTTCTTATGGCATTACGTGAGTATATAATACCAGTGAGGCTCAACCAGACGCAACGCAGGTGCAAAATTTGCGTTGCGCCCATAAAAAGCGATACTTAATCGACCCCCAGGTATTGGTAATTTTCTCCAGTTTTTCCCTCTCGTATTGAGACCGTTGTGCTACTTTCGGAGATATTGTAAGTTCCGTATTTGTGTATTGATAAGTATTTACGCAGAATATTAGTAAATGGGTTGTATAACTCGAGAACATCTATGGCAACAGTAACGTCATTCCCACAAGTAATTTTTGGGATTTAGTAGTGCATTTTTATAAGTTTTTAATGCGTTTGATTTTTAACGGATGTGTGACTTTCACTTTATTTTCAGAAACGGAAAATTTTTAATAAAGTTACGTGAAGCGTATTGATGATCTCTCACGTCTATCCACCTCATGTTCTTCTTCTGTTACGTTTTCCTCTTCGCCAGGTTTCAGAAAACCCTCACAGTACAATATTCTTTTCAAAGAATTCTCAACAAAAAAAATTGTATTTCGCGTGCATCTTTGGCAACTCATCCAATTTCCTTCTCTCCACCCCGGATCAGGTCTCTCGTACCACGTGTCCGAATGAAGACGTACATTTAAGGCCATGCTCTCTTGTTCTACTGTTTTTGAGATAATTAGCTTTTTAAGCTTAAACGAGAGCAGGCGTAAAAATTGTGTTTGGCAGTTTTGTTTAAAATTGTTTTTGCCGTGGTAGCTAATTTTTTTCAAAATGAGACATTATACGGCTTCGACTAAAAAGTCAACCAGAATTCACCACTACTCACGAAAACCTATTTTCTAGCGTCCGAAAACTGCGAAAATAGGAGTTTTTGCGTTCTTTTTTGGATATGTAAATCTTGGTACAGAATATTTTAAAAGGCATAGGTGTGTAAAATACGCCTTCACCTTTAATATAACGTCGTAGAATGATATTTACCTCTGAACGTATCATAGGCGCGAGTTGTCAACAAGAAGACTACATGCCAGTTCAGTGACTTGCGTCTAGGGGCTAGGGTGATGCGCGTGCTGGGTCGTCCTTATCGCTTCCTCACATCTAGGCCGTGAACGAGCTGCATACGTTCACCCAGATGGCCACCTTAAGCACAAACTTTCTAGTGCCGTTCGATCCCGGGCCGAAATTGCTAGGGCGACATATTTTCACGGCGTGGGTGTGGAATTTCGAAATACACACATGGCATAACTCTTTATTTTAGGCAAGCCTTCGCTGCCTGAGTAACTGGAATTGGAATCACTGTGATAAGAAGGCCGAATTGACATTAGTCTTCTGTTCGTAAACTATTCTTGCAGAATAATTACAGAAAGACAATGCCTATGACGTTATTATTTTTTTAATGTCTGTATAAGTCGGAAACCCTTGTATTTGATCCCCGGATGAGGATAAGGGTTTCATGCTCTTTTTGACACATTTTTTTGGCTTAATTGGCCACACGAGTATTATTATCGTACTCTCGATTAGTTTGCAGGTGGTATGTAGTTAAGAATGTGTGTTAATCTTTCAGACGAAATAATTGTAAAACAGCCATTTATTATTGCATGTTTCTATAAGGTAATGCTGGATGGTTTAATGTTTTTCCCGTTATATTCCTACAAAGATCCCCGTACTGAATTACGAATAAAAGCGTTCATGGGTATTGGGTATCTAAATATTAAGCTTTGATTTAAAGCTTGTATCTTAATTGTACTAAGTGCCGTAGTTTAGGCGAACAAATTGAACTATTGGTATCTGCAGCGTGCAACGTGGGAGTGTGTTGTGGTTGTCTATTCTGCAGGCGCATATAACTTCTTATGACTACAGTAATGTAACGACAATGACTGGTCCTGTTTTTCGACCTGAGATGGTAGTTGTGACAGTTATCGAAACATTGTTGAAGACGCAACATGAGATGCAGCTCAAGTCTAGAAGCCAAGAACATAACGACAGTAGTCCCGAAAGTCTGCAATTATACAAAACGTTTTCTATGCAATTACAGTTGGTATCTATTCTAAGTCAGTGGCTCAGTAATAATGTATTGAAAACCAGTGTTTTACCAAGTTGTAATATATTTATTATCTTAATAAAAATAAGAATTACTCTTCTCTGGGCGAAACATAATTTACTCTAGCTGAGAATTACACGTATAGCAGGTTTAATATTATCGTTGCAAATGAGTCGGGTAAAATTAAACCTTAATTTCATTTATAACTGAGAAGAGTTCTGTTCATTCACTGCTCGTGCATCTGGATCCGTCGGAGAGCTAGTTACGTCGCAAATGATGTGGAAATCGCTTGGCCAGACATTTGCATCACAGCGATTTGTCAGGCGCTCATCGATTCGTTTTCAGCGACGAGGAAAATGCGTAGGTTTTGATTGGATGATGAATTGATGGGAGTTCTTCTTTCTATTTTCAGGCACAGCATACCGTCTCTCTTGCTCTTTATCATGATCTGCAGCCATGGCTGCTCTTTTTTTTTTTTTTTTTTTTTTTATCTATAGCGACTTCCCAGGGATAATTTTTCACTCACCAAGCGAAAATAATTTCAGTCCGTCAACGTCCCGGTGTTCTTCATCCTGTTTTTCGTTGAAAAGAATGTTTGAAATCGTACCTTACGAGATCTTTTTATTTATTCTTATTTGCTTCCGCGTAATTTATTTCTGACGGAATTCCTATATGTAAGACCATTCGCCTCCCACCAAGGCGATCCGGGTTCGATTCCCGGCGGGGTTGGTCCCCGGATTTTTGTACGTGGGAATCGTGCCGGACGATGCCGTTGGTTGGCAGGTTTTCTCGGGATCTTCTATTTCCCCGTCCTTTCATTCCAGTGCTGCTCCATGCTCACCTCATGTCACCCCTCACCAGCGTTGAAGACTTCGATGTTAAGCACTAACCAAAATCGCTCACTCACTCACTCCTATATGTAAGATTAAAACGGCACCTCGTTAACTTTTTATCTACCAAAGTTATAAAATATAACTCTTTACGAGTTCAGTTACTTAGGTACGTTAAAACAGCGGAGAAAAGTTCTGAAAACGTATTGGCAATGAATCAAATTTAACCAATTGTGTTGTTTTCTAAAAAAGGTTTATTAGTAGATACCGGAAAAATTCGCGTATTAATTGACCTATATTAGTAAACATGTATGTGTATAGAGTATAGCCTTGTTGGATCGAGCAGATAGCAGCTATTGATTGGCTGTTTGTAGACTCGATGGTCTACCATATGATTATGCGCAATTTAATTTTTTTTAATTGGCTTAGCTCATTTCAAGGACTTAAGTATCAAAACATCTCGCGCGTTGGAAATATTTCCGATCCCACTAACAAGGATGGGAACTTTTTTTTTCACACAGCTTTATAACAAAACCTGCTGGTCAGATTGATAAGAAACTAATCAAAGGTTCCGCAGTGAACTTAGTTACATACTTCCCACAAATCCAATGATAGAGTCAACTCGTAAATTCCCATAGTTCTGATAGCCAACTTGTAAATTTCCGTAGTTCTGACAGTCACCTCTTAAATTCCCATAGCTCCAGAATCACAACGGAAACACTGCGTGCTTTGCACGTAGGAGTGGTGAATTCCTGGGTGCCGCGTCAGTGTAACCCTTATTACTCCTTAACTTTTGATCTTTCAGTGCGTGAAACAGCCCCATGTATGTGATGCCCTTAGTATTTTATATAGTTTTCATACGATTACAGTTAGCCCTGTGTATACTTTGTATTCTTTAATAGCAAGAGTTTTTATTCGTATGCAGTAATACAGGTATAGGTCATTCGAGATAAAGGGAGCACTAAAGATTTAACCTTTCGAAAATGTCACTAACCGTTTCTTCACATAGTATAACAATAAAAATAGTTACCTTACTCCTACGGTTGGCAGTGAATTGCTGATTGTAGTTACGTGTATTTTCTTATTTAAATGCAACAACACTGAAATATAATCAACTGAATTCGACATATTTGTGTTATATAAAATTTATAAAAAAAAAAGTTTGTCCAACTACTGTATATAGGTTCCTACCGACTGCACAATTTATCTCACGCGCGCAAACATCAAGTGACGTGTCCAGAGAGGTGTGACACTTCCCGTCGGTAGCCATTACGCGCGGAACGATACGAATTAGCTGAAATTAAATATTTAGCAAGGCTGTTTTGAGTGCTCACTTTATCCCGAACCGACTATAGCCCCCTTACACTTAAATGCATATTAGTTGCAGTTCGTTTCAAGTTGACTTCGGTTTTTTTATGTGTGATTGTTTCCTTGGCACGTATGCCCTCCCTTACGGACCGAATGGTGGAAATGACAAATTGTTAGCAAGTGCTGCCACAGCAAAGTGCCACGAGCTCCGGAGAAGCACGCAAAGGAGAAATCCACAGCACTCTAGCAAGTTTCGACTCGGTAATCTGGAGTGATGAATGGTGACTGAATCACTGAGCCGAAACTTCGTGTTGCCGCACTGTATCGGCCATCGTTGTCCACTGGTTCCTGCTCGCCGACGTGGAAGTTAGCGATATATTGTCCTGCTAAACTCCTGTGAGCCGCTCTATTGCGACTGATAACACATGCATTTAACACAGGTGTAATACAAACGGTGTCTTGAGGTACGTTTCGCTTACATAATTTTATTTTATTTTTAGTTTTTAAGCCATAACATTTATTCAAATTGTATTTTCAATAATTTTTCTTCGACAAAGCATAGGATATATTCTTGTTAAACTGCTTAACATAAAATATAATGGAATCTTTCATTAATTTGTCATACAGAATCATTGCATGGGATTTATAGGTTAACTTTCAATAATTCTCTTGCAGTGATTCTGCATGATAAATTAATTAAATATTTCAGTATTATTTATGTCCAGTAGTTCACCAAGAATATATCCTAAGCTTTGTCGAAGGTAAAATTTTGATAATACAATATGAATTAAAGTTATAGCTCAAAAACTGAAAATATAATAAAATTGTTTAACGCTCACTTTTAGCGGGCGTAGTACATAATTCAACACGAAAAGCATTGATCTATAACTATAGGTTTCTTGTAGCCAATTTGCGAAAATTAAACAATAGTAATCCTAGACAATAGGCTTAGCCAACGTTTTAAACAGAATAATTTCCAGCGTTACGAACTTCTGAGCACCATCTCTGACGCCGTAACCTCGTGCATTTAACTGCGGCCCAAGAGATCTCGCGTAACGAATGAGTAATTTTTGATAAATATTTACTCATAAAGTTGGCAAATAATATTATCTAGGATTGTCATTGAGTATTTTATCCATATTGGCTTCGAAAAAAAGCGTAGAAATCAATTGATGTTTTCAGCGTTTATTTATCTACTATACACTCTGAACCTATGATGGTGAAGTGAGTTGAAAGGACAACACAACGTCCATGCCCGAGCCAGGAAAGGACCTCTCGCGCTGTAGACCGGCGCCTTACCGACTACGCTATACGGAGGCCATATACAGTGAGTGCTGCAGGCGCTGGTGAGAATGACATAAGGTGAGGATGGAACAACGGCAGCTTGCAGATGAGAGAATAAGGCGACTTCTATCCACGAACAAACAACAATATCTGGCACGTCCATCCCATACGAAAATCGGGAATGTGACTCCGATCGCAACAATGAGAGGCGAATGGTGTAACCACTACACCGTCGCAGTCGGTTTAACTCAAAAGCCATTATATTACGACCACCACGAGCCAGGAGCATTTGTCAAGCGTAGGGTTACACGTTCCGGCCCCTATGTTAGTAGAATCTGCGGCATCAGAATTGAAAAAGCGGCCGACCTATCAGTGGACAGAGGTAAGATTTTGATGGGACGGTGCCTTGGTACCAGAACGTTCGAAACTGCGTGTTTGTTCGTTGCTCTTATGTAGTTGTGCGCAAAATTATCAGCAGTGTGTGGGGAATAAGAGCGTCGTGACATCCATTCTTGTTTTGAAACCGAGGCCTCGCGCATTTTATGGCATGACTGCAGGGCCATAGTTCCAGAAATAGCTCAGGGATACAACAATATTGAACAGGACAATGTTTCAGAACCACGGTTCGTCGTACGTTTCTGCGGATTGTACTGTGGAGTTATATACCAACTAGTATTCCCCTGCTTACTAACTTAATCGACGGCACACAGGACAAAAATAGCTTATTGGACACCTCAAAATATTTCTTCAATATGGACCTTAACAATTTTTTTTTGTGTGGTGACTACACAACTTTTTGCTACCCCCAATAAAGTTTTGCAATGACTGCAAAAAAAATTCTGTAACTACTACAAAAACTTTTGTGAGGTCCGTATTGACAAAACATTATGTGGCCACCAAGGAATAGTTTTTTCTGAGCAGCGCATGAGGTAGCTTATAACTATCGCCCCTGAACTGCGGATGATTGGGAAATTATTTCTTAGTCTGATGAATCCCGATTACTGGTTCACCACATTAGCAGCGGGCGCACAGTTTGACGGAGACAGGCCGGGGAGTGGATGTAGGAGGTGGTGTGTTAGTCGCGGCAGTGTTTACATGGCAAACACTGGGTCCCATTATTCCGATTCACCAATCCTAGCTTTTTTCTAGTTTCTTGACGTAATAGAGGATCATGTTAGTTACTTTACGACAGAGTTCCCTTCTGGCAAGTGTCACTTTCAACAAGACAGAATGCCAACCCACACTGCCGTAATTGTGAAGGATACGTTTGAGAAACTTGGCGGTGAGTTTTCATTGATGCCTTAGCCCTCGAACAATTTCGATCCGAACCGAGTGAGGTGGCGCAACACTAAAACGTTGGACTCGCATTCGGGAGGACCCGGGTTCTATTACTCGCTCGTGCTATCATGATAGATTTTCTATGGTTTCACCTAAGTCGCTCTAGGGGAATAATGGAATGGTTCCTTAATAATGACCGTGACTAAGTTTAATTGTAGTGCAGATTGGAAGGAAAATGTGTTTTATTATGGGAGAGTTTGGCACAATGTATGCCTATAGTTTCGTTGATATCGCTAAGGGACCAGAAAAATACAAAACAGTAGTAAAATGAAATTGAAATAGGCTTGGAAATGACAGAAGTCATTTAACTTAATTTTAAATTGTAAAGATAGCAATTTCGCGTTTTAAATTATCAAATTTGATGAAACTTAAAGTTTAGGAAAGCTCTGTGATTGGTCAGTTTGTACTCATTACCGATACCAGCGCTCAAGCGGCAGAAATTTTCTCTGTGACAAACTTTTAACACTGATCTTTCTGACCTATTGTAGAATTAACCCTAACAATTGCTGATTTTCGTTGCAGTTCCTGACCTTGTGGGGACAGACAGTTGTGTGTAACCATCTGTAATGACATCGCTGCCAAAGAGACGTAACGCCCGATAAAAAAAATTTAAATGCGAACTAAATGTAACGTTCGTGTTTCGGCATGGAGAAGGACTTTTGTGCTGCTACACACCGTCTAATACTGTGCGCAATCTGTAGGACCTAAGGTAGGACACATTAAAATTATACTTAGGCCTAGCTGAAAAGCCGTGTTTCTGTGGGGATGAGGGGTAGGTGAGTAGGTGGCTATGTTATTATGTCTCATCGGTTTATATTTACTAAAATTAAGGTACATAGCAGTCTACAAAACATTTCTAGAGTAGTGTGTTCTGTTTGTCAGACATTTAAATTAAAGTTTTACAGCATATTTTAAATTATTCGCAACGATCCTGCTTTGTTAACAAACATGTTTGCTCTTGCTGAGTCATTTCCGCGGAGTTCAAAAGTATTCTCTCTTTCCAAAATTTCATATCTTTGAAGTGCAGACCGACATCTTTGAAGCGAAGAACCTCCAGTTCTGTATTCAAGTTGAGAAGTCGTGGTTGAGTGAGAACTTTCCGAGTTGCCCCAGTGCTTTTGAAAGGAGTGTTACGTGTCTGTGTGGCAAGCGCTGACTGTGAGTTTGTTTCGTACGTCAAGTCACGCTCGCCACTGAGCTGTGTTTCTTTCTTGATTCTTCAACGAGAAAAGACAATGGTAATTGATTTTAGTAAACACTAATACGCCGTCAAATCATCTTCAGTTAACTCATGCGCGCACTTATCGTATAACATCTGGCTTCGTAAATGTTTCGTTATTCTAATAGGGGAATTACGACGGGTTTTTTTTTTCAACCTCCGATGGGCTGTTAAAAAACTGGGGTAGTTTTTAAAATTCTTTTACTGTCAAGAAAAACATACATATTTCAGCTATGTTTCAACATAATCATCACGCAGATTGGGGCACTTACTAGTGCGCCATCTTTCCAATATCCTCTGCAAAGCAAGTTGCCGCTTGCCTGTTGAACCTTGTTCGTTTAAATATTCTGGGCGTGGTATGCGTATCACGCGCATCAAATGTGATTGCATTTTCTTGTCTTCATGGGATGCCCTTGACGCGATAGCAAGCGAATCATAACACAGCACTATTTTTTACCCCTTTCCACACAACCACGTTCAGTGATTGCAGTTTTCTTTAGAGAGGTTATCGGAAAGCTGGTGCACCGGTACGGCAAGTGTCTAGAGCTGCGTGGTGAATTTGCTGAAAAATTCTCAAATATGCACGTTTCTTTTGACAGTAAAAGCACTTTACAATATATTCCCGTTTTATTACAGCCTATTGGAGGTTGGGAACAAAAAATAACCCTCGTACGTTGTGGTATTATTACTGTGGGTTGTATTATATAATAATGCATATATTTATAAGCATGTACGGAGTAATTATGTAGAATCAGTTAAAATGCGCGATTTATGACATGTCAACTTACCGTTAATCTTTTTTTAATATTCGTATTTTAAACATGTTTCCAGGGTGACTTAAATGTTATTGGCTGGGTAACGAGTTGTTAGTCATAAACGTTAGATTGTATTACTGTACGTGAAAAAGGACTACCGCTTATTTACATGGTTTGATTTGTTCCCATATAGGCTGTGCATGGTCTGGGTATGGCTGCCATGAGCGGGAATGCCGTTATATTTGTCGCCGAATATTGCGCAAAACTAAGAAACATTTACTTTTTAAATAATTTTACGAATTCTGGCAATATCTGGACATTATACTTCTTTAAAATATGTTTCTTTGTGCGATAGTATTTGTAATTTTTCGTTCATACTATATCTTTAGCATTATCCAATCCAGTGAACAATATCTGATAATAATACACAATTAGAAAATAGCGTATTCCTGACATCGAATAGCTTCAGTAATGTTTTTCTCACATTCGCAGTTATCTTAATTTTAAATCTCTCGAAAATTATTTTTTGAAATTTAATTTAGTTCTGGAAAGTTCAATTTTACCCTACAGCGTACAATAAAATAGAAAAAATAAACTTAAACAACTTATAAAGAACCATAAATCGTAACATTAACGGATGTGTAGAGTTCTGCTCGGCTCTATGCTATACGCAGTTGGACACTGTTCGGAATCCAATATATCTCTATATATCCGATTTAGTTCTTCTACCTCTGTGAGCGGAGAATTTTCCGCGCCATAGAGTAACGAGTGAAATGGATTTTCCCACTTTAATCAAAAACTGCGCGCTGTTACGTTTGCTCCAGCCTCCGCCAATGTTGGCTATACGTGGATATTACTTTCAGTTGCGTGTTTATGCTACGTACAAACTATCGTGCAACTGGAGATACTGAGATTAACTTACGAACACTATCGTCATACCAGGTACATATTTTACTTTCATAATAATTCGAATTAGCATTTCTAGGTTACTGTTATTTACGGAAAGAGGCGATCTTTAGCAATGTTAATAGTTAATAAGGACGTGGAAGTTATTCATACTTGAGCCACAACATTTAGTTAAGTCGACAGTTTCATACATATTGTGTTGGCTGGATGTTGTGCGATTACGGCGATAGGAACTTTGTCGAATTGTGACATCCAGGTGCATCCTGCTGGTAAAGTATCCTGGTCGTCAATATTGAGTAAACAGACCTTTCACAAATGCGTCACACGCCCCTATATCGCGCCGTGTGTAGCTGTTGTCCTCGCTCTAGGCTGTCGGAGTGGGCAATTCTGCTGTCGAATTGTGTTCACTTTATATTCAATATTTGTACATCCTCGCCTGGGCTTGCCTGGGTATCTGACTATGTATGGCGGTGTGTTCATTTAAATGTTAAATGGAATTTTAAACGCAATAACTTAAGATATGACAACAGTATTCAACTAACTTTGAATTACATAAATAATAATATGTGTAAGAATAGTACCATATACAGAATATAAGAGTGATAGTCGGCCATTGATCACACAGCATACACCCGAACGCCTCAGTAAACAAGTCCTTGAACCAGCATTCGAAAACACACTTCAAACTAGTGAATATAACTTGTTAGTCACCACGCACATATGAATAATTTTTTAAAAGTCTCAAACGTGGCCAGAATAGATTTTTTTTTCAGAAGGTCGTTTCTGAAGTTCTGTGTAACTTACCGGACTTAAAATGGACTTTGCTACAGTGACGGGTTCAATAAAATTATAGGGTGCGTTTAAAGTTCCACAGTAAAAACGTTACGGCAGGAACACTATACGTGCATTTACGACTTTGGCCATAGAGCAGACATCACAAAACCTTCGCCGGCCGACGTCGCTCGTAGTGCCTCTTCAATCTTCGCATCTCACACACAAACACACCCTTCACCATGCGGCCGTCGTAAGTGTGGTTGTAATGTATTGTGGTCATCGTTATGTGTTGGTAAGAGGAATGTTCTCGCGACTAAGTATTTCTATGCATGCAGAAATCGCCTGCTACACCGGCTACCGCCTGCTCACGCCATCATATAAGCGCACCGTGTGTAACACGTGCGGTTTGTTTAGCCTTTAAATTGCATCATCGACCAAACTATTGAAAACAGAGAAATCAAATACTTGCAAGTTGAAGCTCATCAAAAATCATAAGACAAAGCATAAGAAAACCACGAGAGGCTGTTATAAACCACAACCCGGTTTTCCATCGGAGTTGTAAACTAATGAAGATTTTCTGAGGAATTTATAATCGTGACGGGATCCCGGAACGATTGTACTTGAAGACTCGCCATAAGTTCTAGGCATGGAGGACTGCGTAATAGAATAACACATGTTGCAGTCGGTTGTAGCGTTCAGTAAGGAAGTCATGAACAAAATTCCTCAGTGCGCCATCGAAGACTGTCCATTGGCATAGGGAGGTGCTGCTGTTTTATGATCGCGTCATTCACTGAGAAACATGGTTTATTTTTCTTGCTGGCAACTATTAGTTACACTGTTAAAAAATTATTTCAAAATTTACCACACCTATGTATAGGAATGTTAAGAAAGGAGGTGTTTTAACACTATTTCCCATACGTCAGTAGTAGCGTTCCTATACATTTTGAGGAAACAAATCCATACGGATGTTACCAGACTTGTCCAGAAATATCGCTCAATATTTGCTGTGTTTGCAGGGTGAAGTATGGTAACTGTGTACGGGC
Organism: Medauroidea extradentata; assembly: GCA_003012365.1. Lineage (NCBI taxonomy): Eukaryota > Metazoa > Arthropoda > Insecta > Phasmatodea > Phasmatidae > Medauroidea > Medauroidea extradentata. Next base: position 119,195 of record PNEQ01016670.1, read on the forward strand.
TAAAAACTTATATTACTCTTTTCTACTGTGTATTTAACACTCTGACCAGCTTTCTTTCACAATCGTATTTTTGGTCTATTTACGCAATTTTTTTTTTTTTTAAATAAAAGGTATTTAGTGTAAGCTCGGATAAATTTTTTTGTACTTGACCTCTCAATGCTTTAAAAAAGAAGTTATATTTTTGGTATATTGTCGCAACATAACTTCGAATTTAGTAGTGTAAACAGTAGAGACAAAATAACTGTTTCGTATAATTGGTTCGCCATAAAGTGAGCACTTTTGAAGGCAGTATTGTTTAGAATAATATTTTTTAAAAATGCTATAAATTATACTGTGACCTTACAAGCTAACTTTGATTGTTTCTTAGCTTGCGTTGTTTGTATTAAAAAGTTGCAAGAAAGTATAAATTATCTTAAAAAAATAGTTCGTAAGTTTTCGAAAGTTCTCACTTTATCCCGCACCACCTATATCCTCTGCTGACTGCTTTCTTGCAATTTTCTAAATGTCGGAGTCCTCCCTTGGGACAGTTAGTAGTCTACTGAATATTTCACGTTGATGCAACGTGCCAGTCACGCCAATTGAATTGATGTCATCAGGATCGAGGTCATTTAGTTGGTTCAGGAGTTAAATAAGTGACATGTGCCTAAGTTATTGACAAGTAATTGTTGTTTACTCGTATTTTATTTTTCGGAATCTCAAGTTTGAAGTTTAACTTGACGCTGCTACAGCGAGGCGGAAATATATTGGCCAGCGCTTAAGAGGATTATATACGTGGCGCGTGAATGGTGTTGTAGCGTACTGCGTTTATTCTTTTGTACGAAACTTATCCCCAAAACGTTTATGCACGAAAAAAAAACACACTTGTAACTATGTTGCTATAATTTTAAAAATACAGCACGCATATTAGAATCGTGATTTTCAGGCCCCTCAAAATGACTTAAAACTTTTTTTTGACTGCTGTAAGTACAAAAATACGGCTCGGATTCGTAAAACACGACCTTAGAAACATGCGTTGGACTTTACTTCAAACTTTCCGCAAATAAAATAGTAGGGTAGCCGCGTAGAGTCCCGTTTAGCGCGCAGCGATTAGAAGCGAAATTGTTACTGTCGAATGTGGCAAGCTGAACCTTATCGCTTGCCTGTCTCTACTCTTCGAACATGGAAAGTTACATCCCGTGCGTGGGCATCTTAACAGCATTGTCTTCAGCGCTAGTGAGGGTAATGCGATGTGTGTATTGAGCAGCAGCGGACTACATGGGTGGGAGAAATGGGAGTACCCAGAGAAAACTCCCGACCGCCACGTTCCCTACATTAAACAATCGAGAGCGAACCCGGGAAGTGAGTGAGTGATCTGATCACCACACCACCGCGGCACTTTCGTCCTACTTTAACAGGCGTTCTTGAAAGCCTACAAGGGCAGGTTAGGTGAGCTAAAATTTCTGGTTAAGATGTTCGCAACATGACCCGAGTGAAGATTACTTGTGGTGTAATGTTTATCTGAAAGCTCGTCGATTAATTCCTCAAGCAGGGTAGGTGCGGTTAGCAGACGAAAATTGCCATTTGGCGCGAAAAAAAAAATTTATTAATACACTCTACCAAATCCATAACGAGGTGAAACTGAATGCACTGTGATCATTCAAACTATCGAGGAATCTAGCATCAAGCTAATATTAGCCTATATGTAATACAAATAAAATAACGTATAAAGAATGTGTTGTGGACGTCACAAAATTAGCAAAATGTTTAAAATATGTATGTTTTTGTTCCCGCCATTTTAAAACTTTATCATATGACTGAGAAAATCTGTCTTACTAAAGCTCGTGAGCTTACGAAAACGTCTAAGATGATAGTGGTCGTACGCCACCGTATTGAGAGTTTTTAATGTGTATTATAATTTTTTTTTACAAAAGTTTACATTTTGCATGCGCTTGAAATAATTATAGTTCGTACAAATGTACGACTTCTCGCGACCTATGGCGAAAGCTCAAGTAGCACGAAGGTCGAACTCGTAATGTTTGGAACCCAGGTGCAAGCTTGACCCGTAATTAATGAACACTGAGTTGATACCTCGCAATTCGCAACCCATCATAGTCAGGAGATGAGCCTCATAATGAAATGGCGGAACCCTCCGGTCATTATATTAAGTTTCGTTGCATTTGTTATTACTCGGTATTCGCTTAGATGTACGTCATTTGTTTCACCGGTCTTTACGTAACTACTTGGTGGTTACGATTTACTTTCGCCTTCCCTAGTCGATTTGTTAAGCTGATTTCACTTCTTTCAAAACGTATCGAATAAGGAGGCAATTGATTATTATTGAGATTGACATAGGTTATTCTTTTTACAGTATGTTACTAAACACACAGAAAGAAACTGAGAACAAATTTACGCAACTATAGTCTAACTGATGATAAACATGCTGGTGAAAATATGATCGCAAACTATAACTTTTCGAGGAGTTTAGTTAAAAATAACAGTAATTCCCCCCTTCCCGTCAAAAGTTTCTAGTGATGTGAATTCTGTGCCTGTGTGGGTGCTATGAGATCGAGTATCGTGTTATCATATATTTATAGCCGAGATTGCAATGATCCGTTACAGTGACATAAATAGGCAATCGTAAAAGGACTGCTGGGAATTTTTTCTGAACATATACTCTTCAGATGGATCATCAAGTCAGTACACAAATAAAAAAATTAATTAATGTCTGTCACTGCAATAATGATTTCGGCCTTAGAGCCGAGTGTAATTTCCTCTCAACATCACACGCAAAAAACTCGAGCGATAAAGTTAGAAAACGACGACAAAGGAAGTAACAAAGGCGAGTCTTCAAAGGACAGTCACGGATAACATTATTTTCCCTGAATATACGTATATATACTGTGCACAGATAATTAAAGATATCATATATATGTATATTAAAATTACTCCTCGACAAGAAGAGTTGACACCCAGGCTTAACAACTGCCAGCGGCTACCTGGAGCGCAGCAATTTCACCGCTTTATTTCATCCACTGAGAGTATAATGAAATGCTGCAATGCAAATTCAAATCGGAAGGGTATGATAATCTTCCCTTGACCAAGTCTATCCTCCTGATTCTTCGGAAGAATGACATAGTCGCCTATGTCTATGACGAACAGTGGTGGCTATTGGAAGTCATTGAGGACATTAATTTTGTGTACAATGGCATTTATGTAAAATTTTTGCATCCCAGCAGACATAGTATGGGTGTCTCTTTATGAACGTGCTGAGAAAGCTCAGTCCATCTTAACTATCCATAGAGGCTACGGAGGCCGGCACTTGACACCCGTCCTTCCCCTTTAAGGTGGATGCACACGTCCATAGTTCTTGCAAATCCTGACAACCAAGAAGTAGAACTGCGTTTTTTTTTGTATCGCCGTATACGAATATATATATATATATATATATATATATATATATATATATATATATATATATAATGTTTACAACCACGAAAATTAAATGTTAAAAGTTAATGGTACTCAGTGGATCAGTTTAAAAGATGCGGGGTATTGTTTATGAAGATGAAGTTTATGTAATTTCCAAAAATATAATATAATAAAGTAATTACTAATTGGTTAGTTCCTTTTTAAAGTTACATACGCGACAACAGTAACAGAAACATATTCGATTTCTAACTAACCGTTATGCCATACCCTTGGCTGTGACAAACCCGGATTTTAAGATTATGTGGCACATGAAGAAATTCTAGGAATGCTTTTTTTTAATCTACATCTCTGTTTAGATAATAGATTTTTCCTACTTCGGGAGTAAATATGGGGCCAGGGTGAGGCATTACTTAAGTGGTTTGTTTTGGCGCAAACAAAGATACACAAGGGTGGCAACACAGACTGTTCATCACAAACTTATTACTTTGGCAATACATTCTCTCACAAAGTTTACAAAAGGAATTTCCTAGGTTTGCCTAACTTTAGTTATATATTTAGTTGTCCTCCGAAAACCTAACAAAATTCAACAACAGTTTTCAGCATTAATTTACGTATCATTCCCACTTTTAGTATTTTTTGCACTGCGCTGTTTTCATTTATTATTCGTAAATTTACATCCGCGGGCTAACAACTAAAGATATTAGGAGAGGGTGTACCTGAGGTGGTTCGCCATTGCCTTCCACAGGTACAGGTGGTTCGGAATAAAGTGAGCACTCAAAGTACTGCTAAAATTCCATTTTCAGCCAATTCGTATCTTTCCGCGCGTAACGGCTAACTACGGGACATTTATAACCTGTCTGGACACGTCACTTGATGTTTGCGCGTGAAAGATAAATTGTGCAGTCAGTATGAAACGATACCGTTTATTAAAAAATTAGTTTATTAATTACATAAAACACACTTATGTAGATTTCGGTTGGTAGGTATTCTTTATGTATTGTTGCATTTAAATGGGAAAAAGCACGGGACTATATTGCATAATTTCGCTGCCAACCATACAAGCAGTATGGCAACCATACTTAATTGCATTTTCTTGGCTTGTGGGTGTGAGCCGCGTCTGGAGATTGTCTTGCAGACGCGGCTCACACCCACATGCCAAGAAAATTAAGACAACGGCCGCGAAAGCCTGCGATCTATTTTAACCATACTTATTGTTGAATTAGATGCAGTAACGGCTAGTGCTATTTTTCAAAGGTTAAATTTTCAGTGCTCACTTTATCCCGAATGGCCTATAGAGGGGTGAAGGGATAAACACAACACCCAGTCTTCAACCCGGGGAGGTAGCATTACATTCCACCTTCCCGGCCAGGAATTGACTCCGGGATCCTTGGCCAACCGACCAGGATCTCTAACCACTGGCGCAAGCGGTTGAACAGGTTAAGTAGGGAACCCTAAAAATAAGTAATTGAGAGATTCAAAGTAAACAAAGACTACGGAAGACTGTCCCCTTTAAGGTGGGCGTATGTTGCGCGTTCGTGGAGGAAGCGGTAAGGACGACGCAGAAAGCGCATTACGCCTGGCCCTGGCCATTAGGCGCAATGAAAACACTCATTTTCGTCATTTTTGGCCGCGAGAATGTATGCTTTAACGATTACTGAAGGACTGTAAATGGGTATAAACACTTGTAACGTTCTATGAATGCTATTCTTAAGCAGACCTCACTCGTGAACGTTGGGTAGTTTTCGAATGGACGTTTATAGGCCGAAGTTGTGCACACCCCTCGGTAGCTTGGGTAGACGACTTTCTTCCTCTCCGGCCCCGATAGTTTAAATCCTGAAAGCGAGGAACCCTAATGAGCGGAATTAATGACTACCCTGGTACTAATTGGCTGGGTGGCTTGGTCTTCACTCACTGTAGCCGAACCAGCGGCACTGTGGGCTCGTAGCGTGGAAACCAATGAACATTCAATAACTTACTTGCGTCTCAACATTATAAAGTGACATTGACGTTGTATTCATTTATTTGCTTAAGTGAGGTTAATTATACTACAGGTTGTGTATGTTTTCTTGTAAGAAGAGTTTGGCACAGGGAAAATTTCAGCCGCTAGTTACACTGCAATCACTAACGTATCTAATAAAACACGAAGACGCAGTAAAATTAATTTAAACTAGACGTGGTAACGAGCGAAGTCATTAAATTTTTAAGTGAATAGCAAACCAATTTTAGCTCTCAAATTATCAACTTTGTGTAACTTAAAATTCAGGAAAGCCCTGTGATTGGTAAGTTTATATCTCTTACCGATACCAGCGCTCAAGCGGCAGAAATTTTCTCTGTATTAAACTTTTAACATTGATCTTTTGGTAACTGTTGCAGAATTAACCTTTGCTGAAGCAAGCCGAAGCTTTGCTACCAACGTTAGAACACCAGTGTCGGAAAGCATGTAAAATGCAGCTCTACGACCGATAGGATTCGCAGATATGACGTATTTTCACGATTTTCAAAGATAAAAACATGCGTGGTTTTTATTTTCGTATTTAGTGCTTTAATGATATAAATAGAAGGTGTATTTTAGTATGTAAAAGTTGTAACCACGTCATTATCAACGGGCTGATAGAAACAAGACCTCCTTGTAACAAAATGTTCGGAAATGTCATCTAATTGAATTGAGAATGTGCGAAACAACGCCTGTAGTCTGCTCCTGTTTATATATACTTGCGCGAAATGTTGCATGTTACGGACGTAAACGGGATTGGCATGACAATGTCATTCCGTTCGCCTTAGTAACTAGGCAAAATATTTCGCTAACAGATACAGTCTGAATATCTGCGGTTATTTTTTGTGTGCAACCCTTTTTTATTGCTGCCATTGATTATGATGATGATCGAAGGCAGATTTAGAACCACGGAAGGCGTCAGTGATGGAAACTACGACGTCCTCCGAGGCCGACTAGACACGGTGATTCTTATGGGAATGAGGAAACAACACACCGCCCGTCCTGAACCCAGAGAGACAACTGTACATGTTGACTTCCCCAACCGAGAATCGAACCCGGTATTCTTGACTCATCAGCCAGGAATCTGACCACTAAGCCAAGTGGCCAGACTTTTTGTCAATAAGACCGTACAATTTAAGATGTTGGAATCTTAAAAAAAAAAAAAAAAAAAAAAAAAAAAATCGTTTTCCTTGTTCAAGTCGCGAGTATCTGGTGGAAAGTATGGCCGCGTGCGTGGCTTAAACGTTGTTTAGGGCTGAAAATCTTTCCTCGTAGTAAGCTGGGACCGCTTCGTGGCGAGAGCTAATCTTTTAATTATCGCGGCGGAAAAGTAGAATAACAAAAACAAACGTAAGCACGTGCACTCATTTCTGCCGCATCATTTCATTACGACTATTGTAAAAGCAGACGTAGATACGTGCCTTCATTTGGATAATGCAACGGCATCGTCCGGGGACCGACCCGCCGGAATCGCCTTAGTGGCAAGCGAATGGCCCCAATGAAAATAAGACTGCAGGAAACGTTGAAGTACGCTCTATGTGCATGTAAAAATGCAGCGTTGTGCCAGATTAAACGCGTTTGTTTGTTACCACTGTAAATTTTCCTTAGTTTGGTAAAATTTCTTTCTTTACGATATGTTATCGGCGATTATATTGCTACGTACAATTTCTGAATGGTTTTGTGTACATCATTTATTAGTTTAGATAAATTAAGACTAGATTCATTGCATCTTGTAAGTTTCACTTCTCTGTGACAGACTCCAAGCAAGGTCTACTTGTGTAGTTTGCAAAACTTCTTGCGAATGATACGGCAATTACAACTCGTGTTCTCGTATCCTCTGCGAAATTAGAACCAATCTTAAACGTCACTTTTCGTCTTCATGAATATAATTTCAATTGCGAGTTCGGATTTTTTTTAAGAATATGTTTTTTGGTTTTTTGTTATACGTCATGCAATTATGTTTAGCACTGGAATTCTTTCACATTTTGCACAAATCCGTGAATAATCTCAAATATCTTAGCTATCAGTTTTGTTTAATAAAGCTGTGTTATTGTATATGTAGGTATGTAATCACAATTTTGTTTATTTAAATATGCTATTCTAGTGATAAAAGTAAATTAGCTTGAAGGGATAGGCTAGGAAGAAGTGAAGGGGGAGATGGCGCGACTGCATGAGACCCACGTCCTAGTCGCAGACGTTAGTACAATAGCTACTCCGACTGCAGAATGTCAATCGTCGACGACAGAAGTTCGACCTGTCTTTCTCGACATGTTGGCATAGCCTTCGATATGTCGACTTCGGTGCTCGTCATCTCGACCGCGACACGTCGAACGCCTTTCCAAAATAATTTCGACATATATTATAAAGTGCTACCTAGCAGTCGCCCCAGCTCCGGGGAAGGGCAGCAAGATGAGACAGTACCTGTTGCTTGACGCCGGTGATAGTCGGGCGTCGTGGGGCTCAACGCACTGCACCAGGCAAGCGTCCCGACGCTGGCTTGGACGCCTCACGACTGGGTCTACATCTCCGCCGGGGCGCCGGTCCGTCGCTCGCATGCGCATGCGCCACAAGCCTTGGCCCCCTGGAAAAGAAGGGGGGGGGGGGTTTGTTGGACCTTGTGTTCCTCCCCAACCCCCACTATCCCTTTCCTATTTCCTCCGTAATCCGTGCCATTCATTTGCCCGCCAGAATATACGGCCGCGGGGAATGAGTAATAGAACTTGGTCCACACATCGGGAATGCCTGGGTAAAACCACGCGGCCGATCGTTTTATCAGATTCTGTTACATTCGTGGAATCAGTCCTGTAATAGCGGGAGAGTAAAAAAAAAAATAACTCGCGAGAATGTAATTTAGCAGTCGGCAATATTTCATTGTTTGTGTAAACATCCAAGAATACTGATCATATCACTAAATGCTCACCCATTATCAACGAAGATACCTGCACCCGGAATAAATTGTCCTGAACAGGCAAAAATTTACATACAGTACCATCACGAATAATATTGCTGTGCTATATACAGTATACATTTGTCTGGATCTGACGTGTCTTTTCTGAGAAAAGTATTTGGAAACAAGAATATGCGGATCGTAATCTTGCAGGAAGTAAGGATGGTTTAAAGGTTTACACAAATGAGCTGTCTGACATACATAGAAAAAGATAAATGTCACAGTACGGCAAACGTATACACATAGACTGTACGTATTTAAGTTAGCATATGATTGGCCGCGTTGTAATGCCACGATGGTGCTCAAATACCACTGGGACCCGGCAACGTGAATGGTTGTAGGACGAAGCTGTGTGCGGTTTAATACGTGCGCGTGTGAAGTGAATGCTGGTAGCTTGCTTACTCTAACGACGTTTTCGACACACGTACGAACGACTTTATTACAGAAAAGACCTATCGTTACTCTTCGGAAGGCTGAATAGTCGTTCCATCTGATTGTTTTCCACGTGAATAATTTCGATTGAATTATGAAATAGTTTAGAGCATTAGTAATACGAGGAATCACATACGCCTTCGGACGGAACGGAGTGACCCTGAATAACCACAAGAAATTAGAAAATTGATGTATATTTCAGTTTGAACTAAATTAATTATCAGTATCTCTTATCTCCATCCAAACATGCATCGACTTCGACAGTTACCGTAAATTCCAATCCAGTATCACGAGGCGACTCGTAAATTAAATTCTAGTTCGCGATGTTCATTACTCCAACAATGGCGACTTCGTCTGCAGCTTTGCCGTTATCGGTTGGCATATTCGGCTAGGATACGGCAATGTATCGTATTTGTGGACAAATGTGTCAAATTGTACTCTGCCATGGAAGGGCAGCTGGACTGCACACGCGGACTTCATTTTTTTTTGTGACACGCCTTTTGAACTGGTGGCGTCTGATGTGAGGAGCATTCAGTATTAGTGTTCGTGTCAGAGGTTAGAGGAACATTGGCGATTAATAAGTACATTCAGGAAATCATAAACCTAAGCTAAACTTTCTGCATGGCGATTTTCAGTTTTCCAAGATGTTACTACCCACCTGTATCGAGCTGGGTTTTCCTAACTGTATGCATGTTGTGGATACACATCATACTTCGCCAACCTGGTTAACATACATGTTGTCAATATAATCTATATAGATCCTGTTGGGGTGACACTTTCAGCAATTATGATAAGTACAACAATAACTGAACGATGACATCATATCATTACTCTACTACTGTAGTCGTGTTCTATCAAATTAACGGAAGGTACTGGCAAGCTGTGTAAGAACGTTCTACTTTATATTTGAGTGAATGTGGGCAATTCTACTGGTCTGATCGATTTGATATTTAGTATCCTGTGAGTCAAGGATTTTTTTTTTATATTTTAAATATTTGCGAATTATGTTATAGTTGAAAAAATTTTAATGGCAATTATTATTTATTAAATTTTACTTGAAGAAAAGTGACCGTGAGATTGCTATGGAAGGAAATGTATCACGAATGGAATATTTTCTTGGGTATTTTTCTGTTGGTTAGCAAGGATGTTTGCGCGCTGTTCACGGTAAAATCAGTAATAATCAAATACATATATTGTGGGTCTCGGTAAGTAATGTGGATACGAGAGAGTAACATTACTGAAGAACAAAATAACGTCACTTATTTTACTTGAGTTTACAGCTCTTGTAAGTACAATATCAGATAGTTTTGTAATTTTTTCAAGTGAGTCTTTTTGTTTCACTTCCGTTTGTTCTAATGTGTTGCAGTTTCTCTATAGTAAAATGCATTTTCAGTTTATTAATCACTGCTAACTGAAATATTTCACGTTTATGTCCAGAAGGTTAAATGCTGATCGTATAACATTGCATACACCGGTTTCAGAGTGCGAGATTGGGGCCGAGGGGTCAGACCTCTGTCGCCTCCTCGGATTTTTCGCATTTTGGAATCGTGCCAGACGATGCCGCTGGCCGGCGGGTTTTCTCGGGGATATCCCGTCCTCCCCGCCCATTCATTCCGGCGCTGCTCCATACTCGCATTATATCACCCCTCACCAGTGCTAAAGACCTCGATGTTAAGCGCTGGCCAAAATCTCTCATTCACTCAAA
>PNEQ01016671.1:0-34180 GCA_003012365.1 Medauroidea extradentata
TAAACAGATGTTTCTCATTCGATTAACCTCTTACCTTAGATGTCTGTAACTACCATAGAACGTCAAATTGGCAGTTTTGTAAATAAGGCCCAGGCGAAGTCGCTGTTAGTGGCAGGGACAAACTTAAGACTGCTTTTCGCATGGACAGCTATAGCTACTTATCCTTCTGCAGAATTAGTTCAACTAGCCGCTTGGACTTTATGACTGAAGTACCAATCTTGTGTACAAAGAGGTTTTTCTATTAAAGTAAATATTATCAGTTACGAATAATACTCGCGAGCAAAGCCGCGGGGGACTGCTAGTACATCTATATATACGGTATTTTGAAAAGATAATTTATTTTATACTTCTCTATCTACGTGCGCGTATATAATAACGAATTACCAAGCGAGGAGTTATTATGAACCTAGAATATACCAGTAAAACGTTTTTTTTTTTTTAGTTTAGTTTAGTATACAATAAAACCTGTTTTAATTTTTTTTTTTTACCTGTACTTTATTTTATGTGTTGTATTGCGTGCTGCAGGTCTTTTCCGTGGCCAAGTATTATTACGAACACACACATTGTACATATTTTTACAGTGGGCCCTTTGATGTAGAATTAAAGTAAGTGTGTCGAAGTAGATACTGGGGGCGTAGTGATATTGTCAATTAGTCTGATTTATATTCTCTGACTATTATTCTGTAGTAGGAAAAATATATTTTATTTTCAGGTTTGCCAACATTTCTATTAATTTTAGTTTATTAAATAGTTTTATTCGAAACCTTGCGTATTTTTACGGGCTGAATTAAAACGTAGCAGACTATAATAGTTTTCGCATATTCTGAAAGGTATTTACGTATTCCCGAGCACAACTGCTGCAACTCGCAAATATATTACACTTATGTAGTGTATGACGGAACGCGCCGAATGTTTTCCGCCCTGCTAGTATCAACCTGGCAAGTGGCCCCAGACAATAGGAAATCAGTTTCTCTTCGCGCTCCCGTCATGGTAACAGCACTAGGGAGCTCAGAGGCCAACTTAACTGCCTACTATAGTACGTATCTTACATACAGATGAATCGGGATATTACAAAGTCGTGATAGAGTGTATTGAAACTCTTGTAATGTGACACTTGTTTACAAAGCGGCTATGACAGTAGCCATCGGGGCATGCACAGGGAAGCTTCCATAACTACAAGTATCCAAGTATTCAGAAGGGTAATATCATTAGATACACAGCAAAAGCGCAAGATTATTTTGGGTCAACCTATTTTCCTAAACAATATAGCGTCCTGCGCCTTGTATGATTCGTGTATAGGCCGGAAATTTCATCAAGAACATTTTTGCATTAGCTTGTTTCAATGCATTACAGTGTTGCCAGGTCGTGGGACTTTTTCAATATAATAATACAATATGGGACAAAGAAAATTTTTATTGTAAATATTAATGTTGTGGGACTTTTATTCACAACCTTATTTTATAAGCTATTATGAGATGAGCTTCAAGGTATCTGCTAAGTGTTTTTAGCACTGTTGTGTAATCGCGGTACGTTTGCTTCTGTATGTGTAGCAGTGTCCATGGGGATCATTCGCATCACTGTGTTACAGTGATTTGCATTATGTTTAGTAACTAATAATATAATTTTGGTTAGTAAAAAAGTGTGCACAGGAAAGTAGCCTTTTGAATATCTTTGCTGTATATTTTACTCTTAAACGATGTTGGTATAATGAGTGATTACAAATGCAAACCATCCAATCTATTGTACAAATTAACGGACAATTTAAAAAATGATGCTGTCTCGAGACAATATACTTTTTTTTCAGCTATGGGATATTTTGTGCTGAAATGGGACTTTTATATATGAAGCATGTGATGTTAGTACTCTACTGGCAACACTGATGCATCACATCAATTACTGCCAGTGTGTAATTGTGCAGAGGCGTATCTCATTTTATTGTGCCAATCAGAATAAGGTTACTGCGGCGACACACGTCTGCAATTTCCGGGTAGAACCCCAATACGCTCAAAGTTAAAAAAAATCCAATGCAATTACTGACCCGCAGATTTCGCGGGTTCATCAACCGTCCGGCTGGACTCCACAGTCCTATGTAAACACTGTCCTCAGTTACTTGTTCATTGGCTGCTGCTCCAGTGAATGTCCAGTTATACATCCAACAAGGTAACGCGAGAGTCCGTGGTTAATATATTTGAAATTGATCCAGAGTTCTTGAGCTAATGTTTCATAAACAGTCTCCCAGTCATAAAAGAAACGCACTTGTTTAGAAGTTGAAAATCTAACGTTTCCTATTGAATTCACGACATTTTCAGATCTCTACAAGGATACTGCAGACTATATTCAGTTAGATAAAACGGGATGACCCATGTTTGATACCTGGTCCATCTCGTGTTTTCTGAACATACTCCAGGCAAATTCTGGAACAACTCTTTACAACCATCAACGGCCTATTTCTTATACTTTCCCTATCTACTTGAGCCTATGTCTCCATCCCAAATAACTAAAGACGAAAAAAATTCGCGCGAATTCGTTTGAGATGTTAGATTTGCGTTGCACGTACTCTGCGTTAAGTTATAGTAGGGCCACTGTTTATGAAACTCGTCCTAAAGAACTCTGTAGCAATAAGAAACCTGTCTGAAAACTCTCACGGACTCCCGCGCTACCTTGTCCGGCGTGCATTTAGCCATTGACTGCAGCAGGTTGCGGAGGACAGAGTTTACACAGGACCGTGTAGTCTAGCCGACAGGCCGTTGGATTCGCGGAATTTCTAGATTTCGACACTGTCCACAAGACGTCAAGGGAGACGTCTGGCTAAATGCATTTCGCCAAGGCCGAGAAATGGATCCAGGCACACTCATAGGATATGTGCGTACATCGCCGCATCTATGTACAAGGCACTGGAATGGCGTGCAGTCTTCCCGTTGACGCTTCGTCTCTCGAAACTTTTCGTGGTTACTGCATCGTTGGGCCCGCGGTTGGTTGAAGCAGTGGCTAGAGCACTCGCCTCCCACCGAGGCTATCCGGGTTCGGTTCCCGGCGGGGTCGGTCCCCGGATTTTCGCATGTGGGAATCGTGCTTGACGATGCCGCTGTTCGGTGGGTTGTCTCGGGGATTTTCCGTTTTCCTCGCCCCTTCGTTCCGGCACTGCTCCATACTCACCTCATGTCACCCCTCACCAGCGCTAAAAGACCTAGATGTTAAATGGTGATCAAAATCTCTTCACTTCACTGCATAAGTTTACGTCGTAGAATGTATATTCAAGAAAAGTGATTATCCCTCCGGTTAATGACATGCAAAGGAATTTTATTCTGTTTAAAATTTACGGGAAAAATACACTTACGAAGCAATTTTCACCATTATAGAATGAGCAATAGAAAACACCGTTAAAAGACGTAAATAACAATTCCAGCGCGAAACATTTGAAAAATATTTTTTACATCCGTAAACCTCTTGTGCCGAAATTTTCGGTTTGTACAATAATTTTCAAATCAAAACACAATTTTTTTTTAAATTTGGTTATCATAGATTTATATATTGTCATATTAAAATTAAAAAAATTACAGTTTCCCATTTTTGTATAGGTGTGGTTTCAAGCCCTTATTTTTCTCAAAAAAAATAATTTATTACTCGAAAATAAAGCATACTACCGCTGATAAAATATCTACTCAGTAAAGAAACTCATCAAATTTTTATGAGTGGTTAAGATTTTATTGACGATTGAGAATTCCAGTCGTCCGCTCGACATTGTATCTTTCTACAGCCCTAAGGCAGTGGTTTCGAAAATATTTTTTTAAACGCAAATTAATACGTATATAAAAAATTTGTTCTGCTAGTTTTAACACTTATATATCATCGTTTGTATATTAATTTTTCTGTTGCGATACGCCAACCAGATTTTTTAAATTTTGCCCCTGAAGTAGCACATATTTTGTTGTCAAAATAAGCTAAAATGAAACAAAATAAAATCTTTTGCTAGCAAACGGTAAATTATTAAAAAAAAAAACGCTCTGGCGAAATTGTGTATTGTATGACTGTACAGAGTCTCAATTTTTTTCAAAGCATTTGGTTTTAAAAAAAATGTAAGTTATTTGCAATAGTTTGAAATAAATGAAAGACATGGCCTTAAGTACTATTCGCACACTTATGACATTCAGAAATGTTGCATGGCTGTTAAATTACATGTATATGGCTGAATGTTTACAAACTGTTTCGCGTAAGCCAGACTGCCACCTGGGGGCCGATTAAATATCGCTTTTTTTATGGGTGCAACGCAAAATTCGCACTTGCGTTACGTCTGCTTGCACTGCAGTGTAATTAAATACTCACGTACATGCCATAGAAGACCCGTTTAACTTGCTCAGGTGGTGATATTTAATCGGTGCCCTGGGTGGACATATTTTGCGTGTCCGAGGTTTTGAAGTGTAACAGTGCTATCTGTGTAAACTGTACAGACGTTTCACCAATAAAATTATTTGGTCACCGCTTAAAATACCATAGTAAAAATGAACCGGTGGAAATCTCGCACGCTAGTTCAACGCTTGGCTCGTTGTGGTGATGCGGCATTTCATGAGCGCTTCAGGGTCGCCCTTATAGCACAGTCACTTCTGAGCCTCTAATGCGCAGGTAGGCGGCGCCCTTAAAATTAATAACCGCTCTGTGACTCAACGTTTTCTACGTTAAAGTTATTTATAAATACTGCAATATATTAAACAGTGTCAATTTTTAAAATCCGGATACTTAACGTCTGAAATGCAATTTTTATATGTATACGTCTAAAACAACTGTGAGTTTTTTTTTTTTAATAATGCATTCAATTGTAATATTTGAAAGTAAATTACAAGATGATCCACTCTTTGTAAAACGTTTTAATTAACGGTCGATCGAGGATAAGGTTATTTTAACGTTGTTTTCCCAATTAATCACCGTGGTTGCAAATTAGGTATAGGCGGAACTTGCCTGTAGGCTAGACTTCACATGGCCAACTAAGCTGTTTATTGACAGCCTACAGGCTCATCGTCAGGCGCCCTGGGCAGATTAAAATTAACCTCGTCCCCCCTTCCACAAAAGTCATGCAAAAAAAATTTAACAATTCGCTTTTGTACAATATTTCTCTTAAGAATGAGGGTGCATGAAATGCAAGGGCGTAATTTATCAAGTAAATATTTTTTTTAAGTAAAAAAATTTTCATGCGAGTTACGCCCTTCCAGAAAGCCGCCCTGGGCAACGGCCCAGTCTGCCCAGTTATAACATGGGGCCTGCTCATCGTATAATAAAATATCTCACTGCGACAACTTTCTAGAAAATGGTGCGACGTGTTTTACTAACGTCCCTAGCGGATTAGAATGATGATTAATGTTGAAAACTGTAAGAAGATTACTCTACGAATTGTTATTTAATAATAATAGTTCGTGACAGAGATTTCGCGTTGATTTGAATCTGGTCGGTCATTCCAAGCCGCTAGTGGTGCTTCTGAAATACGTCAGACATTACCCTCGTGCTTCATAATAGGAGTTGCCGCTATTGATGCAGAGGATATTTGGTGTAATTGGTTCAGAACTCTCCAGGAGGAGTGACATTACTCGCTAGCCAATCCAGAAAATAAAAACTATTGCCGTACGGCGAGGGTGCCCGAGGGCGTGGCATCATGTCCCAAGTTTGACAGACTTAT
Organism: Medauroidea extradentata; assembly: GCA_003012365.1. Lineage (NCBI taxonomy): Eukaryota > Metazoa > Arthropoda > Insecta > Phasmatodea > Phasmatidae > Medauroidea > Medauroidea extradentata. The sequence goes on from PNEQ01016671.1 coordinate 5,666, forward strand.
GAAGTAGGCGCCCGTAGGCGGGACAGCGCCGAGAAAACCCGCTGGCCAGCGGCAACGCACGCAACGTATCCCACATGCGATAAGTCGGGCGACGTGCCCACTGAGGTTGGAGGGGGGAGTGGCTTAGCCATTACCACCGGGGGGGAAGGGGGGCACCTGGAGACATCAGGGATATTTCAGGGAATCTCCGGTGCATCTGGGAAATTACAGAACATTTTCTTATCTGGTTGATTTTGAGCTTCAGTCACGGGATGGAAAATAATGGAGTGTTTCAAGATTATTATTTTATTTTATTTATTTATTTATTTATTTATTTATAAAATTAATTTCATGTTATTGTCAGGTTCATTGGAATTTTGTCTGATTTTTTTATCAATTTCTCTGGCCGTACTATACAAAAAATTTAGAAAAGAATCCAAATCTTAAACTTTATTAGAAAATACATTTGATAAACTGTACAAAAGTTCTTTTCATTTTTGTGAAAAATCAGGAAATATTTTTTTACAGTCAGGGAAATCAGGGAATTATCAGGGAATTTCGTTGTAACGTGTGGCCATTCTGTAGTAGTGTTGGATTCTAGCTTGTCACCAAGATCGTCCAAGAATTTGTCAGATATCTGATAATACAGAAGAATCGTCATGCTCCTTGCGATAAATTCAGTCTTCACACCAGCCATACATCTCCGTGACTTCAACGTCGGAGTCGAGGGAAGGAACCACGCGAATTCTCGGAACCAGTTGAAGGGTACGAGCAGCCACGAGGGGGAAAGGGAAGAGGAAGTGTTGGTACAGCCCAGTACGAAAACGTTATATATCGTAAATACACGCATATACACTGTTTAAAGTTGTTTGTTCATACAACTTGTCCAAAGTTGTGCCGTAACCTCTCCGTATGTGTGGAAAATATTATCTTTAATAAAAAATTCATGAAATAGGTATTTTATATGGAACTGTTATTATCTGTTCCATTATCAAAGAATGCAGTCATACAGTCAAAATCTTTAATCTTCCATGCTTGTGCGTAACGACAATGAAACGTGTCGTCGGACATGATTCTGACATCTTGGCCCTACATGTGCTTGAAGTGTGCTACATCAAGTTGCGACAGGTCTTTTTTTTACGTAACTACTTAACGTGCGTTGCATTTGTATATTTACGGGGAATAAACACACACACTTGAAACGATGTAGCCATTAATTAAAAAATTCAGCAAGCTTATAAGCGACGCGATTTTCGGGCCCCTCAAATTGGCTAAAGACGTTTTTTTAAACTGCGTTTAAAAACCAACCGGATTAGAAAGAGACACAGGTAGAAACATGAGTTAAACTTTACACCTTTAACTCCTACTTCCTACAAATAACTGTGCACTCTTGTTGAGAGCTTTGCGCGTAGATGTGTTACTGCATTACACACCCTGGTCAGTGTCGCCCTTAGTAAATACCGTGATATTCTTGAAAGGCAACTAAGTGCTAATATAATCTTTAAACATTCTTGCAAAAATATGAGGTTTACAACAACATAAATCGTTTACTTTTTATGTACAACATACACTGCGAGCGAACGTTGCTTAGTTGCTGAAAGCATACAATAAAATCAAGCACTATATAGATGAGAAAATAACATTTAGCAACCGTTTTAAAAGTTGTCGACCTATATGGAACATACGTATAAGCCCAGAAAAAGGAATTAATCTTCTACCTACAGCAAAAGAAAGGGAACATGCCCACAGTATAAGTAATGAATCTCAGGTATGTGAAAACGGCGATAACAATGGATGGAGAAAACACAAGCGAACACGGCGAATGAAATGGATGTAAACACAGACAACAAAAAAATTTATAACACAAACAAAAGTAGAATGCTTCCTTTCATGACAACACATGCACTCCTTATTTGACTAGATTCCTTACACAGAATTGTGTGCGTATAAGTATATTACAATTTTGTTGATATCAGCTTAAACTGGCTTCTTAATTTTTATGAATTTTTTTTTTGTGTCTGAACATTTTGTTATATTGTGGGTTTTCAGCGACTCAGCAAGATTCGCTCGCAATGTCGTGTGTCTAAAAATATAGTTTATATTATCATCTTATTAATAGGAACCTCAGAGTTTGTTGATAAATATTTGAATCAAGCTAAATTTTAAATATTTTAATAATTTTTGTATTTGTACGAGATATGGTTTGTTTTATAGACATATATCGTGACTATTATTTACAGTAATGACATTATTCTCTAGCTTTCACAATTTTTGCGTAATAACGCGTCAAAGTCCAAATTTGCAAAACGGTTTTATACAACAAAGGAAAACCAACTGACTTACAGAAATGAAATAATTCATAGTGAAGAACAGTGACACGGGCTACGTCAAGGTATGTGCAAAAATTCGCGTTGAAATTTTTTGTAATTTAAAATAATTTAAGATAATTTGCAATTTTTTTGTATTAATTTCAGCAATTTTTTTAAGTACAGAGTATAATAATTAATACCGGTTGGGCTAAATTTGACTGACAAACCGCGGGAAGCCATTACTGAGTAATTGATAAGCACAAAATATAGAGAATGCTACGTGTCTAAACTTAATGTTAACGAATGAATAAGCATATGAAGTGTAAATTTTGAAACAGCGTTTTCCCAAAATATGGAAAAATAAATTACTTCGAAAAATAATCTCTGAACATCACTTTATATGGTTAGGCTCTTGTACTCCATTGCAAATTCTGGCAAAGACCTTCTCCCGTTATGAAAATGGTTGGCCATACTCTGCTTGCACAACGCTTTTGTAGCTTCAGGAAATTCGAACGTTTGATTAGGGTTTTATTATGCTTCGTGAACTGCATAAAAATTATCCTCTTATTGCAACTGTCTAGTACGTATCATTTTCATTCAAAACGCAGTTAAGGATTCGGTGTGGTGAGCTGACTAACGTATGGTACACGTAGTGGTACTGTGAATGTACACCGTCGCCTGTGCACTGAGAACAGCAAACCTCACATGTACGCAGTATTGCCTATGCTGTAAGCTCTGTAACGCTACATTGTGTATGTATATATACATATATATAAAAATATGTAAGTACCCTGACATCAGTTATTATATTAAGCTTTAAAAAAATATATACGTATCACACTATCTTAAAAGCTGTCCATGTTAAAGTGAGCACTTTTGAAAATCGTGTTAAAACTAATAATTATGAAAATATAATTTTTTTTGTCACCTTTGAAGTCAATTTTTGATTGCAGTCAAATAATTTACTATATTTATACTTTTCGATGATATTATACTTTTTAAAAGTTGTGTGAGCTAACAAACATGGATAAAAGAAAAGCTTTAACCAGGCAATAAAAGTGTTCACGTTACCGTGAACAGCCTAGAAGGCCATAACGTCAAAACAAACGCTAATGTTGAACATTGCGTGAGAGACTTTGAGGCGTTTTAGAAGAGGTAAGTTACGAGGGATGGAGCGTCAAAGCAGTGAATTTTCATCATAAATTTTTCCCCTCGCTTGTTATAGAAAATCAAGGCTCGACAATCGTTTTTCTATCTGCCATCACTGCTCCAAAATAAGACAGTCTGTAACTGTCTAGTAATGTAATAAGTTGTACAAAAGTATCATTTCCGGTTTGTCGAACCTTGATTTTTGATAATAAGTGAAGGGAAAATGTTATGTCGAAAATTGTGAAAATTCACTGCTTTGGCACCCCATCCCCCTTAAGGGTGTTCACGTGGTCAAAATTAATAATTTTGTATTTGCACGACGTAGTGTTCGTTTTATAGACGTTATCTATGACTTCATTTCACCCTTGTAATAATTTTTTTTAGCTCTGATAGTGTTCCCATAGCAGCATGTCAAAGTCAGAATTTGCAAGTTACGGGAACTTAGGAATAACAAAAACCAAGTGACTTACCCGACTGAAATAATTTACACTGAAATTAGATATTATAAGCAATATGCTAAAGTATTTGTCTATTTTATAAAATGACATAACTGACGTAAATTTCCAACATTTTCGGACTTTTTTTTTAGTACAAAGGAATTTCTGTGTGCGTTTTAAAATCCTTTAGCACATAGCCCATAAGATCTAGTTTCAGTGCAAATTATTTCATTTGAGCAAGTCGCTTGGTTTTTCTTATTCCTATGTTCCCGTAACTTGCAAACTCTGACTTTGACATGTCGCTATGGGAAGAATATTAGAACTTAAAAATTATTACAAGTGGGAAATGTAGGCACAAGTAACGTCTATAAAACGAACACGTGGTCACCCTTAAAGGCCTCGCCTATCACGCGCTTAAAATGCGTTGCAGTGTGTTTGTAAATACGTTTTTTTACGAAACTATTCCACATATAGCCATTGTGTTAACGTAAGGAAAGAAAATACACTTCAAATCACTGAAGGATCGTTTCAAAACATCACGTCGATTATATCTCTATATATATAAAAATGAAAGCTGACTGATTGACTGACTGACTGACTGACTGACTGACATATCAAACTGCAGCCCAAACCGCTGAACCTAGAATCATGAAAATTTTTGTGGGGGTTCTCCTCAGGTCGTAGGCGAGCACTAAGAAGGGATTTTTCGAAATTCGACTTCTAAAGGGGTGAAATGTGTTTCCGAAGAAACGTCGATAGAGCTCGAACCCGACGGCCTATCATCGTGATTTTTACTTTAATAGGAAACTCGTAAAAATACATATTGGCTAATTTAAGGATTTTTCGAAATTCAACATTTAAGGTGGTGAAAATACCTTAAATGTGTTTCCAATCAACTATCGATATCTATCGAACCCTTCGGGATAGAGAGTTGATATTCACTTCAAAATATTGCTTACGTAAATACCCAAAAAGAAGTTGTAGGTTTTTTTGAAATTCGACCTCCAGGCAGTAAAAAGGGGCAAAATATATTTTTTATGAATCGTCTATATCTTTGAAACACAATTGGCTATCGTCATGATTTTTACTTTAATTGGTTATGTATACAAATGTCTATGACAGGACTCCAAGACGTTTATAAATTCTTTAATTAAGGGGGTGCAAATACGTGAAATGTATTTTCGATTATCTCTCCATATCTATAGAGCCAATCGAGATATCGAAGTGCTATTTGCTTTAAATTGATGCTTTTGTAAGTATCCCAAGTACCATTAAAATATATTTTCCGAATTCGGCCCTAAACCGGTTAAAAAAGGGGTAAAATATGTTTTCGATTCTCTATCGATATATATCGATCCCAATGATTTTTATATAACGACGTCATTTTTGTTTAAAATTTATGCTTACTCAAATACCTGAAAAACAATTTCACGAATTTTCGAAATTCGCCACCTAAGGAGGTGAAAAGTGGTGAAAAGTGTTTACAATTAATCGTCTATACATATATCTTGAACCCAGCGGGCTAATGTTGTTTTTCACGTCCGCGAGACATCAATAAAGTATTCTAAAACATGATTAAAGGGTTTTTCGAAATTTACTCTCTTAGGTGGTGAAAAGACCATGAATGTGTTTTAGATAAACCCTCGATATCTATCGAACCCGTCGAGATGTACAATTAATTTTTGCTTCAGGATGATGATTACAGAAATGATCGCAAACTGTTTTAAGATTTTTCGAAATTCGATTTCTCAGTACTGTGTAGGGGTGATATGTGTTTTTTTTTTTAATGAATGGTTTTTAATTCGACTGAACAGCCTAGCGATGTTATATACACTTCAATTGGATACTTATACAAATATCTAAGATGTGAATCTAAAATATTTCGAAATTCGTCACCCAAAAGGGTGAAAAAACACAAAATTTTCTTTCCATCAACCCACGATATCTATCTAACCAGTAGCAATATTGAGGTGTAGTTCGCGTTAGAGTGATGCTTACGTAAGTATTTAAAAATATATACATATGCACGTTTTTTTTTACTTTATAAGATAACGTGATTATTAAGAATAAAACTAAGTTGGTCAACATAAGGCAGACGATCATAAAAGCCGAAACGAGCAGCGAGATATAACCTTTACAGGAGTTTCACTCTACAGTAACCTATCGATATGTGGTGTTGTACAACCTCTATGATCCCGGGACATATTTAAATTAAATTTTATTTTCATGAATTATTTCGACGTTACGTGACGCAGTTGTTTGTTACTCAGGTCTAAATTACGGTAGGTTCTGGGATCGAATTTCGTTAAAAGCTGCGTGCGTACGTTCAATTCTAACACACAAAAACTACAAGGGAGAACTAACTATTGCAATTTACATGTAGTCGTTTAGAAGGGGTGAAATTGCAGTTCACTTTCCACTTAGGTTCCTCTACATCAGATGACATAAAGTCGGTACACTTCCAAAATGATTAAGTAATGCTTGTTATTTTGTTTAAAATCACTATTGAATTGTTGATATGAACAAAAATGTAGTAAGTTATTATATTGTGACACAATAGTACGAAACGACGAATAGACTTTAAACTTGGGTAATTGTTCGTGAACAACATATACATATTCCTAACATTTTTATAATTTTGTCTCATTTTGACTTGGTCACTTTTGGCAGTAAACCGACGATATATCATCTCACTAAATACGTTTCCGCGAAACCTTTACCCACTGAAACTTTGTAGTGGCATTTAAGTTCAAATTAATATTTTGAAAATGTATAATTGAGGGCACCGTCACCAATGGTTGTGAACAGGGTACATCAGAGGTTTTTCATTCGATTAACCTCTTACTTTAGGTGTCTATAACTACCCCACAACGTCAAATAGGCAGGGATACAAATAAGGCCAAGGCGAAGTCGCTGTTAGTGGCAGGGACAATCTTAAAACTGCTTTTCGCGTGGACAGCTATAGCTACTTATCCTGCTGCAGAATTAGTTCAACATTCTAACACTTGATGACTGAAGTACCAATCTTGTATACAAAGAGGTTTTTAATTGAAGTAAACATTACTAGTTACGAATAATACTCGCGAGCAAAGCCGCGGGGGACTGCTAGTCGATTATAAAAATCATTTCGTACACCTTCATAATTGTTAAAAACAGCTTTTTAAGCCTGTTATATCTGAAAAACGACTCATAGCAATTGTCTGAAACTAACGTAGAAGCACGCAATTGACGTAGCTTAAATTTCTATCAAAAACAATATGGGGTCACCACTGGAAGTGCCACTTAGGCGAGAGATCTACGATACCACTGCACGCCGTTTCAGTGTCTTGCGGTAGAGGCGATACAGCGCCAGATGAGCCGGTCAACATCGCCCTTGGCGTCACTCACACAAACACGCGGACAGTAGGTGGGTGCTTCGAAGCCCCTGCAGCCGGACATCTGCCAGGCCCGTAGCAACCAGATACAAGGGGTGCAGCAGTCTTCAGGAGTGGCGGAGAAACAACATCCACGCAGATCCCCTCGCAGCTATAAAAACAACCCTTCGAGAAAAATCATTAAAATTTTAAAGTTTACGAGGACCCCGCGTCTTCCGGGGCTCGAATAATCGTCTTGTTCTTCCCCCGCCAACTATCATAATTCTTTACGAGTTCAGGGATTTTCCTCGGCTTGCCCATAAATCAGGCTATTAAAATATCGCCGCAGCTGAAGTTTTATGCGCTCGACAGTTCTGTTCCAACCCCTCGAGCACGTACACCACTCGCCCTTATTAGCAGCTGCCCTCTCGTGGTCTTAATCTTAGAGTGTTATGTCCCAATTAAAAGTTGTCCTTGGTCGCCTAACACATGCGTGAAGAACAGTCCCGCACCCTCTCTGTAGCTTTCACTGCTCGGCGATACAGTAGAGTTCACGCTCGTGCAGAGGGGAGACCACGCACGCATTTTACGAACCCCGAAAAAGGAACCCCATGGTGTAACGGCATGCGTAAATAAAGTGATTTATCGCCGGAAATGTTGACTGTTAGATAGGTTCCATTGTGCCATCTGTGTCCAATGTTCTTGTTCTGTTATTTCCGTTTTCACATTTACCGGGTTCAGTGATAATTCTAATACTTTGATTCTGATAGTTTGTCATTCGTCTGTAATCTGTTAAACCTCCTCAAGTTGTAATCGTCATATCAAAAGGTCCCCTGTTTTTGCGAAAAGAATTTTGCCCCACTTTGTTTCGGTGCCTTATGTGCACATCTGTAGTTCTGCTTCGTGGCCAGTGATAGGATATTTTAACTCTCTCGAGCCTTGGGACTCTGCCGGGAAATCACAGACGTGTGGTGTTGCAGGAACATCATTGTGATTGGCTCAGTCAAATGAGATACGGCTCTTCACATAGACACGCTGCCTATGACTATGAAGCAGATTGCAGATGTGCATATATAAGGCACCGAAACAAACTGGGGCAAAATTCTTTTCGCGAGAAACAGGAGTCCCTAAACATATCATACTTAGTACCCGGTAGTTTTCGCGAAAAGATTTTTACACCATTTTGTTTCAGTGCCTTTCATGCGCCTCTGCATCTCTGCTTTGTGGTCAGTGATTGGATGCCTTATATCATACAACGTCTTAATGTTAAACCCGCAAATAACCGATGTGTTGTGTCACAGTTATCCATGTACTGATTGGAACAGTCAAATGAATAATAACTCTGCACAAAAACACTCTGTCAATAATCATGAAGTTACGCTGCAGGTGTACACGTAAGACACTGAAACAAAGTGGGGCAAAAATATCTAAATTCCGGGAGGTTCTGGGCTCGAATTCCGTTAAAAGCTGCGTGCGAGCGTTAAATTCTATCACACAAAAACTACAAGGCAGATCGAATTAGTGCAATTTACATGTAGTCTTTAAAAGGGGTAAAATTGTAGTTCGCTTTCCACTTAGGTTCCTCTACAATATCAGCTGACATATCGTCGGTATACCGCCAAAAGTGATTAAGATATAAATGCTATTTCTTTTAAAAACATTATTAAATTGTAGATTAATAACAAAAATATGGTATGTTACTATACTGTGACACAACAGTACGAAACGACGAATAGACTTTAAACTTGGGCAATTGTTCGTGAACAACATATACATATTCCTAGCATTTTTATAATTTTTATCTCATTTTGACTTTGTCACTTTTAGCAGTAATCCGACGACTTATCATCTCACTAATCTCAAGTTTGGGGCACCAAATACGTTTCCGCGAAACCTTTACCCACTGAAACTTTATAACAGCAATAAAGTTAAAGTGAATATTTTGAAAATATATAATTGAGGGCACTGTCACCAATGGTTGTGCACAGGGTAAACAGATGTTTTTCATTCGATTAACCTCTTACCTTAGGTGTCTGTAATTACCCCACAACCTCAAATTGGCAGGGATATAAATAAGGCCCAGGCGAAGTCGCTGTTAGTGGCAGGGACAAACTTAAGACTGCTTTTCGCGTGGACAGCTATAGCTACTTATCCTGCTGCAGAATTAGTTCAACTAGCCGCTTGGACATTCTAACACTTGATTACTGAAGTACCAATCTTGTGTACAAAGAGGTTTTTCAATTAAAGTAGATATTATCAGTTACGAATAATACTCGCGAGCAAAGCCGCGGGGGACTGCTAGTCATACTCTACAAGGCACACCATTATAGAGTGCTTTGGAGACTACTTTGAAACTAAAAATGTTTGCAATTTCTCACTCTCCCTACTCCTGAGGCTTAAACTACAAACAGTTACGGTTGAAACCAATACCAGATTCGGCTATATTTCCCGATTTTTCTTATTTATTTATTTTTCAGAAACATATTAACGGAAAAACCATTTAAACGTGACCAAACAATAACGGTTTTAGTAATATGTAGGAACTAGAAATATTAGCTAAACATTTTTGCACCAGCTTGTTTTAGTGGCTAGCGTGCACGCGTAGGGCCTACAGCTCTGCTTCGTGGTTAAGGGCATCTAATTTACGCGAAAAGATTTTTAACGCCGCTTTGTATAAATGCCTTACGAGAACATCTGTACCTCCGCTGCATAGCTCCTGGTAGCGTATATTTGTACTGTGATGTCTCGTGTTAACTTAGCCAATCGTAATAAGGCTACTGGACAGCCACACAGCTGTGATTTGTGGGTAGAACGTCAAGAAGATAAACGTTAGGGACCCCTGACTTTCGCGAAAATATTTTTGCCCCACTTTGTTTCAACGCTTTGCGTGCCCACCTGCAGCTTTGCTTCGTGGTTATTGGAAGCTTGTCTTTGTCATTTATTTTTCTGTGCCAATCAGAACAAGGTTCGTGAGACACAACACGTCTGTGATTAGCAGGTAAAACCCAAAGACGCTGAGAGTTAAAAACATTCTATCATTGACCGCGGAGCACAGTTGCAGCAGTGTACATTTGGCACTGAAGCAAAGTGGGGCAAAAATATTTTCGCGAAAGTCAGGGACCTCTTATAAGAGTTAAAAACATCCAATCGCCGACAATAAAGCAGAGCTGCAGACGTGCTGGTGCTATTATACTCTTTCCACAATAATCAGGCTCTCTTACCCAGGTTATTGGCAGAGTGTCTTGGTATAAACACTGCATCGTGCCAATCATAATAAGGTACTGTGACACTACAAGTATGTTATTTGCGGGTAGAACCACAAGACACTTTGAAAACATACGATCCCTGACCACGAAGCTGTGCTGTGGACGTGCATACAAGGCGGTGAAACAAGTTTGTACAAAAATATTTCCGCCAAATTGTCTGGTTCCAAGTAATACGGCGTCGTAAACGTCAAAATTTTCTTACACAGGAGTGTACAGTGCCGTTAGTATAATTAGCTTAGCCACGCAATACTGGATTTACAGCTACCACAACGTACGTGCGTACGTACGTGTAAAAGTAGAAACACCGGGTGTACATGCTAGCATTCACATCCTCGCGTAACGTGCGTACGTACGTAATAGAGTTGACCAGCTTTCTACTTCGTTCGTACGTACGCTAAGTGGTGGTTGTGAAAGCAACATGTGCAAACGTAAGACTCAATTAAAAATTAATTTATATTGAGAAATCGTTTATCTTGTTGTCATAAACTGTTTAACTCTATTCGAAAAATGAAAATAAAGTACGACCATATATTACCGACATTTTGTTATGACATAAACAATTTCCGCGCATGTCTAGATTAAACATTATTGTGTATCCAACTTTCGTACGTGCGCGTGTTCGCAGGCCTACGTACGTTAGGTATGATTGTGAATCCGACTTTAGTCTTACTTCACGCCACTGTAACCACACAGAACATATTTATTAAGTCTCAGAAATATCTAACAATTGACGAGTGAGTACTAGCATTTTTAATGTTGCAAGTTGTATGCAACAAGCAGACCAGTAACATGTTTTCAACCGAATTGTTCTATACCAAAAAAATTAATTAAAATTACATTTATGAGTATCTGAAGCCTTCAACTACTGAGGAAAATTTTGTTATGGTAATTTTAATAAATTAAAAGACAATAATATTCACCCCTTAATTAATTTATATTTCTCAAAATGCTTAGCTATGTTGTGTGTGTGCTAATAGCGCTAAATATGATTTACAGTCTAAGATAATTAAACACTAAAATGATAGCTCTCATTTTATAGCATGTTTAGACTTTTAAAGCAATGTGTTGTGGAAACCACCCGTTTGGTTACATTTTACTTACATTTTACTCCTGGAGGTAGTGGCCGTCTTAATCACTTTTCAGATAGGAAAATTACAAAGTCGTGAAATATGGCCTTAAGTGCGTCTCCTACGGCGTACTTCAAATGCGTTTCAGTTTGCTTGTAAAAACTTTTTCACGGAACTGTTCAACATGTGTCCATTGTGCTAACATACAAAAAGAAGACACAGCTCGGACAAGGACAGGATGACATCGCTAAGGCACCACAACGCTCATTAAAAAGTCTATTTCTAAGACATCCTACGTAGCTAAAAACGTATTTTTCAGAACTGCCGTACTTCAAAATGTACTTACTAACAGGATGAATGTATGTGAAACTCAGGTAGAAACATGCACTAAACGTTGCTACAGACTTTCCGACAGTAAAATTATATAGTCATCGTGTTGAAGTCCCATAGTTAATATGGATCATCGGGAATATTGCACGCTAGTTCAGTGCTTGGCTCGTAGTGTCGGTGTGGCATTTGATGCGTCCTTCAAGGTCAGCCTTATTGTTCCGTAACTTCTTCCTGAGCTTTTAACGCGCAGGTAGGCGGTGCTCTTAAGGATGTCCAAGTGCGATAAAGTAATACTTTTTAATTTATAATAAATAGTGATAGTTTCGTAGACGGTACTTTTGAGTACAGTTGACAAAACTTCTTGTGAACTATTTTGATATTTTTAATAAATTTCTTCCTTTGTACCTTCTTTCCCGTACTTTTGAAATTGCTTTAAAATATAAAAAATAAGCTGTGGGTTTCTAAATGTTTTATTACGTAGCTCATGGGACGTTAGTTAACCGTGAATTATTCCATTAAATAAGTCAGTTGGTTTTCACTATTTGCATGGCAGCGCAACATGCAAACTTTGACACGCCGTTATGGGAAAACTATGCAAGCTAAAATTGTTTTATAAGAGGAAACTGCACTCACAAGTATCATTGTAATTATTATTTTTTGTATAGAACAATTTGGTTGAAAACACGTTACTGGTTTGCTTGCTGCGTACAACTTGCAACATTAAAAATGCTAATACTCACTCGTCAATTGTTAGATATTTCTGAGACTTCTTAAATATGTTCTGTGTGGTAACAGTGGCGTGAAGTAAGACTAACAATATGGCACCGTTCAATTTTGGTCACACCAAAGATGTTAGAAGGGTCCAGATGGTGCATGTCGCCGGGAATTGTAACCAAACAAACGCTTGACGTGGCTGTGAACAATATGGCCAACTTATTAAAAATTTAGGAAATATTAATTAGGAGGTGTGTAAACAGGGCTAAAATATAGAGTTTTCAACCTAAAACATCAATTAAAAAGCATTATACATTCATTTACCTTAAAAATAACAGTCTGATGTGTACTTTTGAGGTTAAATCAGTATGGTGGCTGGCTAATTTGCTGACTACCTCTCGCCCCTCTTGGCTTCTCTCCCCTCGCCGTCATTACGACCTTATGCTACTCCCGTGGGTCACACCTAGAGATAGACCATCACAATTGGCCTTGTATCCCTTGACAGGAACAGCTGATTGCATTCCGCCATATTGTTACGTTATTAAACAAATCAGCTTGACAGTGTAGCTGCTAATGCTCCACCTATATAGTTCTCTCAAGTGAAGTTTGACCAGAGCAGAGCTGCATGTCGCGGGGAAGTTCCTCCGTGACGGCGCTGTGCTGGCAGCGGCCCAGAGCAGTGAAACATCAACTCCCGTCCCTCCCTCCCTGCCCAGGTCCGGTGGATAAACCGGAAGTCGTGGTGAAGAAGAGAAGATGTGAGGGGAAGGGGGGACTAAAATAATTCCAGAAGCGAAAACTGAGAAATGCAAGATGCCCCAGGTCGAGTGAGAACACTCACACACTCGCTCCCGAAGGCACGTGTCTGCCTTTGCTGCTCCGTACAGTAGCAGCATATGTCCTGGCGATGTGAACCTTGTAAGGTCAAATGGAACTTATCTTTAAGGGCACCTAATTTCGCAAAACAATATTTTTGCCCTAACTTGTTTGACTGAATATTGTGCAGATGTGTACCTCTTCTCCGTGGTTATTGGCAGCGTGTGTTTGTGCAGAGACACTGTGCCAACCAGAATAAGGTTACTTCGACATCACACGTCTATGATATGTGGTTAAAGCTCCAAGACGACTTGTGCATCCAATCTCTGACCATGATTCACAGCTGTGGGTGTGCCAATATGTCATTGAAATAAGGTGCGTGCAAAAAAATGTTTTACGAAAATCCGATGTCCCTATTAATTATCCGTGTCAGTTATGAGAAATGACGGAGGTCTGGTTGGCGCCATGGTTAGAGCGTTCGGGGTTCGACTCCCGGCGGGGTCGTCCCACGATTTTTCGCGAGCGAAACATTACCGCTGGACGACAGTTTTCTCGGGGAACTCCCGCATCCCTAGAAATTCGTATTTCGACACTTCTCCATCGCAGGGAATTCATTTCACGTCTCCCTTCAGTTTTCATCACAGGCGCCCAGTGAGAAGTCTGCCCTTAGGGCGTGGTGTCCTGCCCTCGGTACAGCCCCTCTCCCTTGCCTACCCTCGCCTACATCCTACAAAATTCTGATAGCCTATATAACGTCGTGTTCTTTGTTAACAGATGCAGAAACATGAAAACTTCGCATTATTATCAGAGAGCAGACTGCATGGACTCCAACTTACTGTGCGCTCATCCGACATTTGCTGATGGTCAACAGTCCGCGTAGCACGGCACAGAAGGACTTCTTCAATCTATGATGTAAGGTCAACTGTGAAATACCTGCTATTAGGAACCCCATTTTCCGCGAAAAGAATTTCACCCCAGTTTGTTCCAGTACCTTACGTGCACATCTGCAATTCTGCTTCATGTTTATTGACAGCGTGTCTGTGTGAAGAGCCGTATCTCGTTTGACTGAGTCAATTACAATAACGTTCCTGCAACACCACGCGTCTGTGATTTGCCAGCAGGATCCCACGGCTCGAGAAAGTTAAAATATCCTATCGCTGACCACGAAGCAGAACTGCAGATGTGCACGTAAGGCACCGAAACAAAGTGGAGCAAATTTATTTTCGCGATAAACAGGGGCTCCTACATAAGCTGGCCAGAAGCTAATAACGTCATGGAGTGAGTTCGGATGAGTGTAGGCCTGTTCATTCGAGCCTGTTGCCAAATAATAACACGAAATGTGCACGTCTCTAAAAAGTGATCGGTTTGAGCCAAACTTCCTACGCAAATACATTTAATTTTAAATGAATTTTTAGTAGGCCCTATACTATTACAGTTATCAGTTTTTAAATAGAAAAATTTGTTTGCGTAAACCTTTCACTCATATCGATGAACATCTGCGCTCACGATACAAAAATGAGGCCACGGTTCTACCCGCGGTTCCTCGTAAATCGTTGCCATAGTGACAAGAGCGCCAAATTACCAGTTCTACAAGTCAGGTCTGAATCTCGGCCAGTCCGGGAGCGGATTTCTCGGCTTGGGAAATACGAGGTTGTCGGAGTTCCGTCATTTTTTTTTATCTGGTAGCTCCAATTTCTCCAGCGACATTCCGCATTTCATTCGTGCTGCGAACAGCTTCGTTTCATCTTGGCATCGGATGGCGCAATCCACCGGAAATAGCCGTCGCTGCTGGCAAGCATGTGAAGGATCGTTCGAGGGAAACATTTCGTCGTTCTCCCTTCTTCTCTTAAGAGAATTTTTATATTTTGTGTCATGACTTTCCTTCTGGGTAAATTTTTGGAACTTTAACCTATCTACAGAATAGAGTACATATTGATAGAATTTTGGACACCACAAATATTTATATTTTCCGTTACTGTTACAGATCGAATTGCAGTTAAGAAAGTAGCAAGAATTTTTTAACTGCAATTCCATCTGTAATAACAGTAACGACAAAAATATATTTACGATGTTTAAAATTCTATCAGGGACTATTCCGTAGTTAAGTTAAAGTTCCAAAAATTTACCCAGAAGAAAAGTTATGACACAAAATACAAAAATTTAAAATGGCGACTGTCACTCACTCTTAAAATAGAGATTTCTTTTGCCAATAAATACTTGTTAAATCTCATTCCTTTCACTGCACATGTCTGCGATTTACTAGAGACTCTTAGATTTCGCGTTACATTTGCCTACCAAGCTTGATTTGAAACAGTTGTACGTATCTGTAGATTGTGTGCTTTGACAGCAGTTGACGCAACAGGTTCAAGAGGACAGCCAATAGTTAGGGCTAGGAAAAATTCGCGAGTTCAGTGACCTGCATGCTAGAATCCGATGTCCTATGCATACTCAAGCTCCGTCTATTAGTTCATTGTCTGCTGTCTGAATGAGTAGCAGGTAATGGACAAATGGTAGGGCTTCGATATACACAGGATAATTGATTCTAGCATGCTCTCGCGAAATATTCCTAGTCCTACCAATAGTAAACTTCAGGTACTGGAGTGTCATGACAGTGGTGACTGTCTTAGGATAGGAGCGTCAAAATAACCCGTTAATGTTAGGTCTCGATCTCTAAGTAGATGGTAAAACTTATGGGATAGGTCGTAATTAAAACATACGTACACTTAATATAGTCATTGGTTGATTTTTTATTTTATTTTTATTTAACCTGCAAACATTTCAGCCAAAGTCCTGTAGCACATACGTGATTAACGACCCCATCACAGAAAAATAAAACGAGTGGAATGTAAAATGAAATTACTAATGGGAACCATAAATTTAAACTTAGGCCTGTATATTTTTTTATGAAAATCTGAAGTTTGTAACTGAGTCTTAGTTTATCAGAAACGACCTGGATAATCACAAGTTAATAATTAACATACAAGGAAACAATAACAAAATCCTATGTGTTACCAGATCTGGGATGAAACTGGCTACTCAGTATGGATTTGACGAGAACCCGATCTCCGTCTACGATATTTGTTTTAAATGTCGTAAATTGTGGTCAAATGTCAAGGTCATCCAAGATACCGGCCGGGTTCACGGTCAAATCCCTCACTAGCTAAAAATCCTCCCTCGATCTCCGTGTCCAGAAACGGTATAATAATACTACTATGGTGATAGGTCTACGACGTGTTTATCAGGGGTGTACAGTTTTGAGAACCTGAAGCCCTACCTGGAAACAATCCACCAGCCACCCTTGATAGGTTGAAATGTGCATCATCCAAACTGGACTGTTTGTTCATTGGCTGCTGCTCGAGTGGGTGAAGTGAGAGAGTTATACGGTCCTGTAACAGTGAGCCGACAAAGGGTGAATGATGTGAAGGGACAACACAACAGCCAAGCCTTACTTACTCCGCAGCTCCACGGTTTACAGGGGCCGTGGTTGCCGAATGGTTAGACCCTCCAAGGCGATCAGCGTTCGACTCCCGGCGGGGTCGGTCCCCAGATTTCGCGTGTGGGATTCGTGCCGGACGAAGCTGCTGGTCGGCGGGTTTTCTCGGGTATCTCCCGTTTCTCCCGCCCCTTCATTCCGGCGCCGCTCCACACTAACCTCATGTCTCTCCTCACTAGCGCTAAAGACCTAGATATTGAGCGATGACCAAAACCTCTCTCTCTCACTCTCCACAATTTATACTAACAGACAGGGGCCAAAATTTTGCTCCGACTTGTTTCATTGCTCCAATTAATAAGATGAGACAGGAAAATTTTACAAATTAATTTTAGAACAAGCTAGAATTTACATAAACCTATATTTTTTAAACGTTTCTGATTTGATCACAGCTTATTGGAGGCGCTGTGGAGAAGTCTGAGAAAGAAAACGTGCTCAGAAACACGGATGTCTGCCCACTCGAGCAGCCGGCCTGCATAGACTAGTTGGTTAGACGCCGGTCTACGCTGCACCTGGGTTCGAGTCCTGGCTATGGCGTGGCAGTTTTGTGCTTCTGGACTTTTTTGTTTAAAATGTGATTGTACCTATAATCCTTCTTCGCTGTCGGAATTTATACAGACACGGTAGGCAGTGTCAGTGGTAGAATAAATGCATACATTTGTAATTAAGTGGCCTCTCTAACTTGATATGAAATGTTTTGCAGTGAGCTGCGATGTTCCTGTAAGATAGAATTTTTAATGAGGTTATTAGAAACATGTTTGATTCCCCTTAAAATGGCTAAATACTACCTTTTCACACTGCTGTATCTGGGAAAATACTAAACAGATTCGAAAAAACGCAACGCTAGGAACATACTCTCTATTACATTATGACTAGAGTTACGTCAATTTCGCAGATACATCCCAGGTCAGGTTGCAAGCGTCGGGAGATCCTCGCCTGAATTGTTTGCATACTTTTAGTCATTAACCCTAAGATCTAGGTCACGTGTATGTGCAAACCTACCTAACACAAGCAGGTTACTTAATATAACCGCCTTAAGGGCGCCTCCTACTTGAAATACGTCGCAGTTTGTTCGTGAACAGTTTTTTCTACGAAACAAGCCCCATTGGGCCAATGTACGAAAATAAAACACACTCTCGGTAACTTGGCGAACTGCAGCCAAACAAGGGGGTCAAGCAAAATACGTTGGTAGATAGACGAGTGTCCAGACCTGTACTTCTACGACCGTGATAGAGACTAATACCTGACAGCTCTATGCTAACAACAAAGAGAAATGTCCGAAAAATAACCTGGTGCAGTGAGGGGGCACTACTGTATAAATTAATGTCATTAATTTTCTTTTAACGCGAAAGTTATCTTTTTATATGTTTTGCGTACTACTGTTTATGTTTTAGTTATTTATGTTCAGATGTAGCAATAAAAAATAGTTACCCTTTGAGAAAAGAAATTTTATCTGCACGTTGCTATGTTGGCAGCGTATATCTTTAATTAATAAAATGTGATATGCTGTTATCTGTTGGCTTGAGGTGGAAACGCAATCAAGTGTTCTCCTAGAATTGCACATGCTATCCGGCATTGGTTTATAGTGTATTTGGTAGTAGTTAATATTCTGCTTTAAAAACTTAGTAAAATTTTACAGTTACTAGCAGGCAGTAAATGTCGATATTTCGTAATATGAGTGGCATTGCAAGACAACATTTACAGTACGAATAAACAGACTCCTCAGGTTCTTATAGAAGTACAATTGTCCACTAACAGCGTAAAACGGCTGCATAACTTAAAAACTTGTGCCCTCATTTTCACAATGGATAGCCCCGTACAGTGCAGCGTCCTGAACAAGTGTATTTTTTTCTCCGTCAGTTAATTTCCAGATGGTGGGTCGCGGCGTGGCGGAAGGAAGGAAGAAAGGTACGGTAGGGGAAGGGGTGGGAGAAGTAGGGATTGGCTTGGAAGGGGTAAGGAGAAGGAAGTAGAGAGAGAGAGTTGCGCGCGCACACCCGCCCTTCTTCCTCGAGGGCTTGCTTGCTGCCCTACCCTGCCCTCTCTCACCACACGTCCGCTGCGCTCAGGTCAATGGCCTTCAAGCGGCACGCAACTAGACGCTTCTTGAGTCAACTGACGCGAACCGTGGAGGCGCTGTCTCCTTTCCCTTCCCCCTTCCCAACCTCACTGTTCCTCATCTTCTCTTGCCAGGCTCTGCCGCCCACCGTCGCAACAACGGCCCAAGCGCCGGCTGTTGAGAGAGGCGGTTATAATAACTCACGTCAGCCTGGGTAAGTTTAATGTTACCACACGTTGGAAATAAAACGTGTTTTCTCATGTGAAAGTTTAGCACAGGAAAAAATATTCTGCTACTTGCTCTGCTATCGCTAACGCTAACGGGTTTAATAAAATAACGAGACCGTAGTAAAATTAATTTTAACTGGGTTTGGCAAAGTCGTAAGTCATATCATTTAATTTAAAAGTGAAAAACAAACCTAGGGTGGCTTTCAAAGTATCAACATTACATAACTTAAAATCCACGACAGCACTGTGATCAGTAATTTTACACCTCTTATCGATATAAGCGCTCAAAAGGCAGAAATTTTTCCCGTGTCAAACTTTTAACACTGATCTTTCAAACCTGTAGTAAAATTAACCTTAACCTGGGTAAGGCAACATTTCAGCTTGGTGCGTTCAGATAGTAACCCGAGTAAAGCGTCCAATTAGGGTACAGGTTGTTCGCGTTAAAGTGAGCACTTTTAAAGTCCGTTTTGTTTGGAACAACAATTAAAAATATTTTTTGTTAAGGCATAACACTTAAATTTTTTATTAAGGTATTATCTAGACACTTTCAATATTACTTAGGCTGAAAATTTAAATTTAACAGTGGCAGCAGACTATAAGTTGGCTGAAAAAGATGAAGCAATTAAGACTTCAAAAGTGCTGACTTTATCTCGAACAGCCTATAGCAGGGTAGGAGCTGCGGTTAGCAGATAAAACACACCAACTGGCACGAAAAAAAAAAAAACTTAAGACGAAGCCAAAAACCACAACGAAGTGAAAAATTTATACAAGGTGCTCAAGATATCGAAGGAATAAGCACCAAACGAATATTATAAATAATAAAATGAAGTGTAAAAATGTGCTGTGGCAGTCACATTTTGTAAATTTTTTTTAAACAAATGTATTAAATACGTCAACATCTCCTAACACTCGGTACGAATTCCTTGAAATTCTGCTAGTGACCGAAATTTAATAATTACAGCTGTTCGGGTTATTTTTTCCGTTTCATTTCATAAGTAACATTACAATGGTAAACTTACAATACTTCAGCCTAACAATTGACTGGAAGACATTAAGATCTAGGTGCAATGGACGGAGAGTGTGTAGCTCTAAAACATGAGATTTGCAAATTAGTGAAAACAAAAGACTTTACTCTTAATACAGCAAAATTAAATTTGTTGGCCTGTCAACGTTTTCGTCTGGGCACAAGCCAGAACTCAGACAGCTGTATGTTTGTGACATTTTCTCAACTTGCCTTTGACTTGATGTTAGAGCCAGTGATTTTTGGTGAAAATAATTTTGCGACGACTTGTTTCAATGTCTTACATGCATACCCGCAACTCTGGTTTGTGGTTATTGACAGAATATAGTAGGGCAAAGGCGTGGCTCATTTGACTGCACCAACCAGAACAATGTTACCGCGACAACATATGGCCGTGATTTGCGGGTAGGATCCAGGAGGCGTCGAAAGTTAAAAACTTCCAAATACTGACCATGAATCAGAGAAACAGATGTGCACATAATGCATTGAAACAAATTGTTGCAGAATTCTTTTCACCAAAAGTCACTGGCTCTACCTGTTGTACCCCAGCTCGAGAGCGCTGAGCCAGTAATGTTAAAGCAATAAAATGCAGGCCCAATTGTGCGATGGTATCGCAGCGTCAGCGAGCAGCCAATTAACAGCTGATGTCTACTCGAGTACGCAAATATTCTTGCAGACTAGCCTAGGTTATTGAACCAGAGTAGTTTTCACGTCTCTAGATATAAGTTACAACGCGTTTAAATAGGTTTATTTAAGGGGGGGGGGTAATTTTTGTATTATCAGTGGAAACTTGACGGTAACTCCTGTAATTACTTCACAACTTTAATCCATGACAGCAATTATGTTGTACTATTTGTATTGCTCCGACAACAGTTAGATGTGTGGACGTTACAATCTGTCCTGTAGAAAGAGAAAGGATCGTATTTATTTTACAGAACATATTGTTACATCTATAGAACCGTTTGTTGTAGGAACAATCCATATAGTAGCGACCTAGACGGCTGTAACAATCTACATCAAAATCACTATAAACAAACTTTGTACTTTTATAAAGAAAATCTGTGGAAACCCAATTTCCAAAGAAATTCCTTGTAAAACTAAAAAGATTGTCTTTGTAAAAAATACAAATTATATGTTTGTAAAATTGCAAGGCTAGCCTTGAGGTTGTACTTGGAACACGAAAAAAAATAATAAATTTTAAAAACTCGTTTTATTTTAATGACACCTAATTTATGTATTAAATAACTTTTAAATAAATAAATATTACATGAAATTATTTTGAAAACAAAAAAAAAAAGTCTCAAGCGGGTACTCGGATTCAAATCTGTATCCCGGCGTATAGGATCTTTCTCTTAGACCACCTTGACTTCAGTAGCGGTCTAATTTTAGTATATTTGTATACCATATACAGTAAGTTCAGCGATAATCTCATGTCTTTATTTTTTTATTTTAAAGCATGCACCCATAAAAATTAATTTTATTCCAGAAAAATGCGCTATAAATATAGCCACGATTACGATAATCTCATGTTTTTTATGTTTTTATTTTAAAACATGCACTCATAAAATTCACTTTATTCCAAAAAAATGCGCTATAAATAGAGCCACGATTACGATAATCTCATGTCTTTTTTTGTGTTTTTATTTTAAAGCATACACTCATAAAATTCACTTTATTCCAGAAAAATGCGCTATAAATAGAGCCACGATTACGATAATCTCATGTCTTTTTTTGTGTTTTTATTTTAAAGCATGTACTCATAAAATTCACTTTATTCCAGAAAAATGCGCTATAAATAGAGCCACGATTGCGATAATCTCAAGTTTTTTTTATATTATTATTTTAAAGCATGCACTCATAAAATTCACTTTATTCCAGAAAAATGCGCTATAAATAGAGCCACGATTACGATAATCTCGTGTTTTTTTATGTTTTTTTTAAAGCATGCACTCATAAAAATTCACTTTATTCCAGAAAAATGAGCTGTAAATAGAGCCACGATTTTATGGCGAAAATTTTTTTGCAGCATTTGGTTTCAATCCGTCATGTGTACATCTGCAGTTTTGCTACATCGTCTATGATTGCATGATATTACTCTCACTTGCCTTGGCAAATTACGGACGTAAGGAGCCACATCACAATACTCTTATTCTGATTGGTGCAGTCAAATGAGAAACGTGTCTGAACAAAGACACGCTGCCAATATAATTATGAAGCAGAGCTGCCGATGTGCACGTGAGACACGAAACAAAGTGATAAAAAAATCTTTTCGCGACAAAATCGTGGCCCTAGTTACAAAATATGTGAATTTGTATAACTATGTAATTTCCGCGAAACTGTGATTTTGATAGATTTCGTATTTTTTTTACAAAGAAAATCCTTGTAACTTTATAAAGAAATCATTTTAAAAAGAAAATGTTTGTACATTTACAACAGTGTGTGAAACTACAAAGAAATGTGTTGCCAATTTTACAAAAACATTCTGGGCAGGAACTGTCTTTATAAAACAGGGAATCCATTTGTTGTATTACAAACTTTCCTGTAACTTGACAAACGAATGATTTTACAAAGAACTTCTTTGTACTTTTACAAGGATTTGTAAAAATAAAAAAAAAAAAAAACTTCGTAAATTTTACAATTTTTTTTTTGAGATGGTAACTACTGCAATACTTTTCATTCAATGCAGTCACTCACACTCATTAAGGTGCAGGCTATGCTTGGTATGATCAAACCTAGGTTATTTATTGATTGCTACTCCATTTGGTGACCAGATTCACTTCACAGCACACCTGGTAGCACGGAACTCCATCAAAGTTTCCTTGTATGTTTTTGATTTTTGACTTGCTAAGAGATTATTCAGGATTTCCAAAAAAAAAAAAAAAAAATCCGGTTTAGTCACATGCGTGTCAAGAGTGTAAGAACGTTTTGATTTCAGTTTGCTTCAAAATGAATTCGCGAAATTTTAAGATCCTACGTATACGTATTAATCATCATTAGGGACGCCTGATATTCACGAAAATATTTTTGCCCCACTTTGTTTCAACGCTTTGCGTGCCCGCCTGCAGCTTTGCTTCGTGGTTATTGGCAGCGTGTCTTTGTTACTTATTTTACTGTGCCGATCAGAACAAGGTTCGAGAGACCATACGTCTATGATTAGCAGGCAAAATCCCAAGACGCTGAGAGTTAAAAACATCCAATCAATGACCACGGAGCAGAGTTGCATGTGTGTAAATTCGGCACTGAAGCAAAGTGGAGCAAAAATCTTTTCGCGAAAATCAGGGGTCCCTTACAGGGGAATTATTGCAGGTTTTTCTTAGGGGAGGGGCGGCAAGGTTATTTTTTTGGCGACAGTGACCTGGTTGCATTTTTGTTATTAATTAAGCATGTATAAATTAGAAACCTAACAATAAAACTTTGGTGTTATGGGCTTTCGCTAGTATTATTTAAATAACAAAAAAAAAAAAAAACACAAAACAAATTTTTACACATTTCCTTCTAAATCCAGGGGGACATTTGCTTCCCCCCTGCCCCCTTAAAGGACGCCCCTGGTCCCTTATCATCATGTAACTTGCGCAAACTATTGCGATAGTCTTGCGTAGTTTTCTACAACGTCCAGGTAAAGTGCGACGAGCAACATTTTGACATTCCCATGAGATGATCACAAACACCAACCAATCATTAGCGAGTGGATATTTTTTGTCAAAAGATTTTTGTACCAGCTAGTTTCAATGCTTTACGTGCACATATACAGTTACACTTCATGGCCAGTCTTGGCATGTTTATAACTCTCTGCGTCTTGAGGTTCTACCCGCTAATCACAGACGTGTGGTGTCGCAGTAAATTGGCACAGTCAAATGCGATACATAGAGGCACAAGTACTTCTCGTATTCATCTGGCAACAGCCTAGACTTCTCAGTTCTATGCGTATACTGGCTTAAACCTAATATTCATTGGCTTCTAACAGTACAAACTTGTAGCACGTGATATCTCCATGATTAGAGGCCGGAAATTTTCGCCGATTCAATGACCTGCATGTTAGAATCCATTGTCCTATGCATGTTCAAGCTCCGTCTATTCGTTCACTGTCTGCTGTTATACTGAGTAACAGCCAGTGGACAAATGATCGGGGCTTGAATATGCACAGGGCAGTGCATTCTAACGTGAAGGTCATTCGATCCGCGAAATTTTCCGGCCTCTATCCATGATTTGTTTCCTTATTTACAACTGGCTTGCAGTCGTCAAATGTGTGTTAAATCCGCTCTCGTCTAACCACAGAAGGAGGGGTGAAGTATACGTTATTGACGTTCAACTTGACCTAGAATCAATACGCGAAATAATCATGCCTCTAGCAATACACCTCAAGCTTCAAATGCGTTGCAGCGTGTTCGTAAACAGGTTTTTTTTTTTCTACAAAAATATTCCACGTGTGTCCATCGTGCCAACGTACGAAAAGAAAACAAGCTTCAGACAAGGTCGGAACCTCATTGTTAAGATGCCACGCTCATTAAAAAACACTGTTTCGTAGCCCTCCAACACGGCTAAAAACGGCCTTTTCAGAGTTGCGTACTTCAAAATGTACTAACCGGATGTATGTGAAACTCAGGTTGCTACCTGCACTGAACTTAGTTGCAGATTTTCCACCAATAAAATTATATGGTCACCGCTTAGTGTCCCATAGAAAAAACCGTTCTGCGGGTACCTTGCACGCTAGTTCAGCGCTTGGTTCGTTGAGGCGCATTTGATGCGCGCTTCAAAGCCGACCTTAGAGTTCTGTCGCTTTTGAATCTCTCACGCGCGGGTAGATGGCGCCCTTAATGTGTATTGAACGCCCCAAAAAAATATGCGTAAAATGTACCACACAAACACACATCTTCACTATTTTCGGCTTCGAAAATTGTACTTAAGAGGTGCATAGAATGTCTGAAATTGAGATACACGTTTCTAACGTTCTTTGAATGCTATTCCTAGTCAGACGTAACTTACGCACCCTGAGCAGTTTTCCAATAATCATGTAACGGCGAAGCTGTGCACACCGCGCGGCGGCGTTTGGGTTGGCGACAACCTGAAAGACAATAGAGGAGGGAGGAAGGAAGGAATTACATGTAGCCTCAAAGCATAAAAAATACATGCCCGTACTTCCGCCTCTGGGTGCTACTCGTAATTAGACGAGGTAATTTCCTGGTGATGCTCGCCTACTCGCGAAATCTCCAGATCTACAGTGACATTCTCGAAGCAAAGCTGCCTACATTTCTGGCTCCAGTAATCCGGTTCTCGAGATCCACAACCGGCACACACAACTCACGTGGGCGGGAAAGTGGAGTATATGTCGTTTATTAGAGCGGACATGAGAAAGCGCGCCAACAGGGAATCAGATACGCGGCTGGAGACAGTTTTGTCACGACGCCCGCGGCCTCTACCTCTGGTGACAGCCACGATTCGTAACAATCTGACCCCCGGAACAGACCCCGAGATCACTTTCTCCGCCCGCACATACCTGGGGTCACAAACCTGTTCCCGCGAGATTTCCTCATACGTGGTGCGTCAAAACTTGAAATTTTTATTCGCACGTAGGGCTACTTAGATTTATAGTGGTGTAAGACAGTTCACATAGTTTCCTCGTAAACACTTTTTTATAATCACATGCAAAATGCAGTAAATTTTTGCAATAAAATGGAATTCAGAAATTCAGTTAAGAACGAAATATGTTTTTACAGAGTATTCTTTTGAAAAATGTGAATAATATGAATAAATACTAAATAATTGTGGCTTACACCACTATGATTCTCATCTCTTGAAATGTCAGAGGATAATTAGCTAACCTAGTGCTTACCGATACTTTCAGTGCAAAATTGCTGACACACTGCGAAAGTTTCATGAACGTACCATAAATGTAACTTGTTGTAAAGTGGAAAATATAACTTCAAAGAATATCTGACTAACCAGCAAAGTCAGAGATATTTATATTTGGTGAAAATACTTTTGCACCAACCTGTTTCAATGCCTTACATACTCTTCTGCAGCTGTGCTTCGTGGTTATTGCGTACATGTGCTGCTCGTTTGACTGTACCAGGGAGAATAAGTTTACTGAGACACCACACGTCTGTGATTCGAGAGTAAAAATCTCAAGATGCTGAGAGTTAAAAACATCAATTACCAATCATAAGCAGAGCTGCGCTGCACTGCACTGAAACATGTTGGTACAACATTGTTTTCTCCCAAATCAGAAGTTCTTCGCTTAGTTATACGCAGGGAGAGTTATCAATACTTAGCGACAGGAAATTTTAACAGGTTCAACGACCTATATGTAGTCTAAAATGTTACCATCGTCTGTACACGCAATGTACGATGTAGTATGTACCATGGACGAATACATAGTTTTGCCAGTTGGTAAATGTCATTTCAGATACTAATTTATTAAAAAAAAAAAAAAAAAAAAAAAAAACAGTGTACTTACTGAATAAACGAATAAAAGTAAACTGATTTTGACACCATAGAAAACTTTGGAACCCAAATGATAATGGACAGCGGACCACTAAAAAAATTTGCCATCAGTGTAATCAGAAAAATGCACTCAATTGTGAGATACTGTAGACTGTATCAGAACATTGGCTTCTGTCTCAGTGAGTAGCCAGCTTTACGTTATGGTCACGGGTTCATATTTAAGCTGTTTTTGTGAGTTTAATTTTTTAAATCCTGAAAGGGAGCAGATAAAGTAAAAACCATTATACAGAAATGTTGGAAATTCTTTGTACTATGTAGGCTAATGTTTTCAAAACATAACTTTGTATAGTTTTGGCTAAATATTGACTTAATTAAATTCCCTTAAAATCAATTAATCGCCAAAATTATAAAATAACTTACGTTATGAAAAATTTAGGTTGCACAGTACAAGCAATTCCGAACATTTCTATAAGCAAAGGTTTTGGGAATCTGCTCCCTTTCAGGATTTTAAAAATATAACTTACAAAAATAACATAAATAGGGACCATGTAGCCCGAGAATCCTCACAGTTTTACTGCTGGTTTATTATTCGTAGGTATTTATTCTGGGCATGTTTGATAAAGCGTAGCGGAAACTAACTGGTATTTGTAATTTAATATTCATTATCGAAATATTTTGTTCGCGTAATATTTCTCAGTATGAGAAAAATGTGTGTGATATGTAGCTAGCAGGATTTTACATATTACTTCACATTTATCAAATAAACGAAGAAAAGTCAAACCAGCAAGAAGTGTCTTCAGAAGAATGTACTATTTTAATGTAAATTCAATTAAAGATTGTACTTTAATTAGAACAATTTCCTAGTTTAACAATGAATACTCTCTAAATCATATTCAAAAATTTATATTTAACCTTATACATTTACTGGGTAACTAAAGAATTGAATAACTCAGTTTAGAACCAGGCTAACAAAAAAATTAAAGTCCTGTCACATGAAAATTCTCTTCTTGTATAGCAGACGATATGCTACTTAGTTCGTTGAGCACTGAAACTTTTTAAATCAGGAATTTTATGGACCAAACTAAAAAACACTGTTTGATACCTGCCTGCGCTCTTTAATATTTAACGCCAATTAACATATATTCAATTCATGGTAGTCATTCTGAACACTTGTCGTAGTATACATCAACAGAGAAAATAAAACTTATATGTGAATAACTGGATGAACATACCGAATTAACAGTACTGCATCCTCCTCTTGCCTAGGGTGTTTGTATATAACTCTGAAGTATATTCAGTAACTTATGAAACATTCTATTAAAATTTTTAAAAAGTGTACATTCTAGTAAAAATACAACGATAGTAATTTTAATTGCAATCTACAGACCATACGAAAGATTCCTTATAATAAAGAAACATAAGTAAAACAGATAGTTTATAGGTGATTCGGAATAAAGTGAACACTCAAAAAAGCCCTGATTAATTTCTATTTCCTGCCGGTTTATATCTTTCCGCCGATGTAAACACAAATAATGCCACGTGCTTTTATTTACATAGAGTCGTGCAATGTTTACAACTACATTAAACTGCTCCGATAAATTTTAGCTACAATATCTACTCATTAAATGCACGGGGGCTGAATGCAAGATATAAAAAAAGTAATTTTAGTTATAAATACCTGCGAGTTAATGTCTGGTTTCTGTCCATCGACTAATCTAAACAACACGCGCTATTGCCGTTACGCATCTCGTAAATGAGGGCATATTTTATTTGAATTTGTAACGCAAAACCGCCACTACAACAGACATGACACACGCTATTCAATAATTCAAGTTTCGTTCAGTTCTACTGCCACGG